>CM069603.1:51868561-51998561 GCA_035771175.1 Paratinospora sagittata | reverse complement strand
TAGGTAACAATGAATCGTGGAATTCACGTTGCCAGCAAATTACATTATAAATCTTGTACTGTTGCATATTATTGTATATGGTGAGATTATTGAAGGTTAAACTTATTTTTTACATGCTAACTAATTAACCTGATTAAGAGAGGGCTCTCACACAGTAAAAGTAAAAATAATAATAATAGAAAAGGCAAGGTAACAAGATCTGCACAAAGTAGATTTAGGTTGAAGTAATGTATTCTCATTGATGTATTTCTCTTTCATGCACAAGAAATTAACTTTCTTTGGTATAATCATTAACTGGCATTTCTATTGAGACAAAAATGTATGCGAAAGGCAGATCTAAAAGAACGAGGCTAGTGACTAGTTCCAGTCTCATAGCCTAAACATGTAGATCATCAATGGTTTAAGATGTTGAGGAGAGAGACCCTGGTTTTAATTGAACTCCTGAAAACACACTCCAATCCTTCTTCAAGACCATGGATGCTTGTGTCCAAAGCCTCCAATTGTTTCACCGCAATTTGGGCATTTGATGCTACTGATCCGTTGTCTTTGCAGGACTTGTGGCTCACAAGAGTGGACAATGCAGCATCAAGCCTTGCCATGTCACTGATTTCTATGATCTCTTCGCCATGGCTTGCTACCCTTTTGTTGTACATTACTTTTGAAACTAAAGACCTATAACCAGTCCTTGTAGGCTGAGATAGAGCAGTCAAGAGGGACTTGAAGATGGAAACTGTCATTGCATTCACCTCTCTTAAGATGCCTATGATAGCCACAAGGTTTTGGTCATTTTCCAAGAGTGAGCATGAGACATGCTTGTTCTCCATTCTCTTTAAATCACCAAGACACTTCTGAATTGCCTTATTTATCTTCTTTTTACAAGCCATGTACTCTCTAACATCAACTGCAAGATCAACTCTTTTTCTCCGAAGAGACGAAAGCAAATCTTGCATGCTTTCCTTCATTTCAAGCAAAACATCCCTAGCATTGTTGCATATATCCAAAACTCTTATAGATCCGTCCAACACATCGTTAACACATTCCTCAGATTTTAACTGAGAAAGCGCTTGTTGGGAGTGCGGCAAGTGAAGTAAATCATCAACGCAATCATACAAGGCTCTAAGATCACTCAATTTGTGGCATTCAGAGGAAGATGATGATGAAGCCTCTTCAGATGATCTCAGCCTTTGCAGCAGTTCCGCAACCCCAAGTGTAAGATGGTTAGATCTTAAAGGTAAGCTAATAGAGCGAGCATGATAAGAAGTCTTGGGAGTAGCCATTTTTCAGAACAAATTAAGGATTCAAGAACACCAAATTTTCAATTCAATTTGTAAACTCTGTTGGCCATCTTCCCTTTGAGACCAAATATATATAGGGGAAGCAATAGGAGACATGAAGGGAATCAAACCATCATCTTCATGTGATTGAAAGCGATATGGATCCAACGTGATTCATGGCTTTGTTTGTGCAAATCACAGACACTGGAATCAGAGAAAGTATTAAAATAAGTTGCACACGGGTGAATGAGACCTCCTTGTCTCCTAGACAAGAGCTTATGGGAATCAAAATTTTGGATGCAAATAAGATAAGTCATAATCTTCTCTAAGAATCAATTGTTAATTGCAAGTTTAAATATAACAAGTAAATCAAATAACAAATAATTGAAACATGGTTTGCTTGCTTGATGCAGCCGCTGCATTCCAGCTCATTTCAAACTTATAATATCTAATTTGTAAATGATGACAAACTAATCTGTGCAACTATATCTATAATTAACTCTAAATTAAAGATTAATTAATTTCATTAATCTCAAATCCCCTTCATAATGTATTATTAGAAGGAGTTGACTTGCATTAATTGAAATACAGAGCAATATAAGCCATTCGTGTGCTAAGTAGCTATATATATTATGGGTGCTCAGGGCTGTCAAGATGCCAATTGTTCCCTTATTGTTGTCATAGAGAGGAACACATTGCAGACTGTAGAGGTACGGGTAAATGTCTAAGAATGCTCTCTTAGAAATTTCTTCAAATACCTCTTAAGCAATACTCCTTCAAGATCTTGTTTGATAATGACAATAATGTAACACCAACACAAATGTACAAAATGCAAAGAAAGAAATCAAAGAACACAAAAAAACAAGAATCAAAGAACAAGAAAAAGGCAATCAACCCACAACACCAAGAAATTACGTGGTTCACCAAATTGGCTACGTCCAAGGAGGTAGAGATATCAATACTATTAGAGCAAATCAATACAAGAGATTAGTTCCATTTGTAGGTCTTAATTTTACGTCTTCTTCCTATTTTAGGATTTCCTTTCTCTTTTCTTCTTTTCCTCTCTTTTCTCAAAATAGAATTGTAGAGACAAAAAAAAAAATGAGTACTCTCTCCACTCTCACTTTCTCTACAAGAAAAAAAAAAGAGCTGGCCTTTATAGCCTTTGTATACGAAGCTATTCCATGGGCTCAAAACAAAAATAAAATACACAACATTTTGACTACGGCCACATACATCATTTGAAGCCATAAACCCAACACAAACAACATACACGAGAAGATAGGGTGGGCAGAAATCAAATAAGTGGTTGCAATTGTATTAGACTATTAAACGCACGTTCATTTCGTTAATTAAGTAATAATGCATCATTATTAACGCTGACGGTGTCACAAGATGTAACTAATTTACAGTTTTTAGTATGTTTACCTTAGGCCTGTGATGTATATTATTAAAATTTGAATAACAGCGAAGAACACAAATAGATTAGCTTTTAATTGCAAGTTGAAGCCTTCAAGATTATACTAATTGCTTCCTTCTCTTTATATAAAATCTGTTAATGTCAACTTGTCACACACTTCTGGGATAAGAAGGATATATTACTCAGGGCCATGTGCTAGTAGTAGCAATTCAAACTATTATATGCATGTTCAAGTTACAAACTATGCGTGGATAGGCCACTCATTAAAAATTTAATGCAGTTAGGATTATATGATGCAACATAATTCATATTATGAATCCATAATAATGATGATAATGATGTTATGTATGGTATATAGTATATACTACATTAATCACTGTTTTAACAGAAATTTGCTTTGGAGCAAAACCAGATTTTACCTGAACTGAAGAAATTAATTTAGGAAAAAGATGATCAAATTCGATTAAAAATATCTTCTTCATTTATGTATACAAGAACTACAAGTACAGTATCAGCACAAAATTGTATGCCAATGGCCTTCTATTACCGCATGAACTAAGTAATTAGCTGTTTAAGATGTTCAGAAGGGTGACTCTGTTTTTTATTAAACTCCTGAAAACCAATTCCAATCCCTCCTCAAGCCCATGGATGCTTGAGTCCAATGCTTCTAATTGTTTCACCGCATCTTGGACATTCAGAATTCCATTGCCTTTGCATGACAATGCAACGTCAACCTTCTCCATTTCGCTAATTTCTGCTTCTTCTGCTACCTTTCTGGTGTGCATTAGCTTGGAAACTAGAGACCAACCACTTGGCTTTCTTCTTCTTGGCTGAGATACAGACGACAAGAGGGCCTCGAAGATAGAAACAGTGATTTCTTTTATTTCTCTAAGAATCGCAAAGATGGGCACAAGACTCACGTCGTCCTCAGGCGATGACACACGCTTTCTGATCACCATTTTCTCTAAATCCCCAAGACACTTCTGAATAGCCTTATTTAGCTTCTTTTTTCCTGTCATGTACTCTCTATTATCATTTGCAAGACTAACTTCTCCAACTCTCTTTCTACGGAGACAAGATAAGAGAAGTAGCAAGTTTTCCTTCATTTCAAGCAAAACATCTCTACTTGTGCTGCATGCATCCAACACTCTCAGAGATGCATCCAACTCTTCGTTTACACGTTCCTCGAATCTCATATGAGAAAGGGATTGTTGGGTGTGTGGCAACAGTAGTAAATCATCAAGACGATCATATAAGTTCTTCAAACCACTCAATTTGTGGCATAAATGAACCGGTGATGACAATGATGAAGTGGCTTCTGTGGGGATCACCCATGTGGCAGACAGGCATGTGCATGGGGACCACCCGCGTGACAGATAAGCCGAAAGTGGCGCCGAAATGGTTATTATTATAATACTATATTTAATATTTATAATTACGAAAATACCCCTAATTACTCCTATAAATAGAGCTTAACTTCATTCTTCTAAATTCATTCCTGAGAGTCAGAGAGTTCTATTCTAAGAGATCTATTTAAGAGATCCAATTTGTAAGATTCACCTAAGGGTGTAGTTTGTAATCTCTGATAATACAAGTTTGTGCCCCGTGAACGTAGGCAATTTGCCGAACCACGTTAAATTTGTTGTCTTGTTTTCTTCTTTCATACTTTACCACGATTCTGCACAACAAATTGGTATCAGAGACAAGGTGAAGCTTTGGAAGAAAAACAGACACTGTCGAATTTTTCGAGACTGCGTCGAAATTTTGAGATTCTGTAAACGTGATCGGAACTGTTTTCTGATCACTCGTGGAGGTAGCTCTTGTTCCCAGGAGTCCAACGCAATCAACGGACAAGAAACAAGTTCCCAGGAGCCGATCAAAGTTTGATCCCTATATAGCGTTTGTCGGCACTGTTCATCCCCGGTATTGTTCATCCGATCCGAATCCGACCCACATCCGACCCATCTGTCCGACACTGTTCATCCGACCCAGCCCGTTACGGCCCGCAGTTGACCGAATCCTTTTTCAGTTGACCAAGCATATCCGGTTTATTTTTTTGTCTGATTTCAACAAAGTCAGACTCGTTTCCACCATTTTCGACCGTTCCGGATGCAACCTTGCAATCAGTTTCTGCAGATTCAGCTCCTAAGTTATTGATATAGCTTAGTTGGAGTCGTTTATCATTTTTCAAGCACTTTTCGACGTCATACATATCTTCGGTCTAAATAGCGGAGGAAATCCCAAGCACAAGCAGACCTTGGCAAAGAAGTTCGATGTCCAACGCAAAGTTCGAGGTGAAGAAATTTAACGGCACCAACAACTTTGGCATGTGGCAATGCGAAGTCCAAGATCTATTATTCCGGAAAGGATCACATATCGCTTTGGAAACCAAGTCCAAGGATATGTCCGATGATGATTGGAATTTTGTAAATCGTCAAGCTTGTGGAACAATCAGACTCTGCTTGGCAAAAGATCAGAAGTACTTTGTCATGAAAGAGACTATGGCAACAAATCTCTAGAAGAAACTGGAGGACAAGTACATGACGAAAAGCGTAGAGAACCGCCTCTACATGAAGAAGAAGCTCTTTCGTTTTCAGTACAAGCAAGGTACTCCCATGATTGAGCATCTTGATAATTTCAACAAGATTCTCGCTGATCTACTAAATCTTGATGTTGATCCTCTTGATGAGGATAAGACACTATTGTTGTTAAACTCTTTGCCTGAAAGTTATGAACATTTAACAACAACTTTGCTATATGGTAAAGATGAGGTTAAATTCAGTGATGTTTCAAATGCTTTGGTGAACAACGAGTATCGAAGGAAGGACAAGCGCGATAACAAGGAAGCATCACCAGCAGCCTTGACGGTATCCAGAGGCTGGGCTAACAACAGATCTGATAGATCCAGTAGGCGAGGCCGATCTCGCTCAAAGACAAAAGGATCTTCTTCACGTCAACATCTTGCGAAGGATGAATGTGCCTATTGTCACCTAAAGGGACACTGGAAGAAAGATTGTCCAAATAAGGACAAGACAGATGCAAATGTGGCACAAAAGGCTGAAGAAGATTCTGCATTCTCAGTTTCATCTATAGACATTCAGTCTGATAGATGGATTTTAGATTCCGGATGTTCCTATCATATGTGTCTGAATCGCCATTGGTTCTCAAAATTGGATGAGTTCGATGGAGGAGTCGTGGTCATGGGCAACAACAATACCTGTCACACAAAAGGTATTGGAACTATACGCCTTAAGATGCATGACGGTACAACAAGGCGGCTCACGGACGTCAGATATGTTCCAGATCTGAAGAAAAATCTGATCTCCTTAGGAGTCCTTGATTCCAGCGGTTACAAGGTAACCATTGAAGGTGGAGTTCTGAAGGTTGTACGTGGTGCACTCTTGGCCATGAAGGGTACTCAGAAAGGAAATCTCTATTTCCTTAACAGACACACAGTAATCGGAAGTGTATCAGCCTGCACCAGTTCTAACGATGTTTCCTCGGACACTTCCTGACTTTGGCACATGCGGCTCGGACATGTTGGAGAGAAGGCTATTCAAACCTTGATAAAGCAAGGTTCTCTGAAAGGAGCAAAGACCAGGAAACTTGACTTCTGTGAGCACTGTATCTTAGGCAAGCAGACGAGAGTCAAGTTTGGCACTGCAATCAACCGCACAAAAGGAACATTGGATTATGTTCATACCGACGTTTGGGGACCCTCTCAAAATGCTTCATTGGGAGGTAAACGTTGGTTTGTTACTTTCATTGATGATTTCTCACGCTATGTTTGGGTTTATACCATGAAACATAAAGATGAAGTGCTAGATATCTTTCTTATATGGAAGAAAATGGTAGAAACTCAAACGGAAAGAAAGATTAAGAGGCTCAGATCTGATAATGGAGGAGAATACAAGTCAGACCCATTTTAGAAAATTTGTGAGAATGAGGGGATTGTCAGACATTTCACAGTCCCAGGCACGCCACAACAAAACGGTGTTGCTGAACGCATGAATCGTACTTTGGTAGATAAAGTTCGCTGCATGTTATCTCATTCTGGACCGAGCAAGGCATTTTGGGCTGAAGCTTTGTCATATGCCTCTCATATCATCAATAGACTTCCTGCAACAGCACTAGATGGCAAAACTCCCAAGGAGGTATGGTCTGGACACCCCGTTTCAGATTATGATTCTCTGCGCATTTTTGGATGCACTGCATATTTCCATGTGAAGGAATCCAAACTGGATCCTAGGTCCAAGAAAGCGATTTTCATTGGCTTTAGTGAATGAGTTAAGGCTTTCCGACTATGGAACCCTGAGACAAAGACGATTGTAAAAAGTCAAGATGTAACTTTTGATGAATCTGTGATGTTAAAGCATACAGTTTCTGATAAAGAAAATCGAGAACCAGATTTGCATCAGCAGGTGGAGTTAGATATTCCAGTAACTTCTGGCAAGTCAGCAGAGATATCCAACCATCCTGAAGAAGACGATGAGGAAATCTCAGTTGAGGTGGAGGCTCCAGGACCAGACGTCAGTCAACAACCAGAATCAATCGCCACCAGTCGATCAAGAAGAGAAATCTGCAAACCTGCTCGGTACACTGACATGGTTGCATATGCATTTCCAGTCACCGGAGATGATATTCCATACAATTACAAAGATGTTATTCAGAGTATGGAAAGTGATAAGTGGAAAATGGCAATGAATGAGGAGATGACATCACTCCATCAGAATCAGACTTGGAAATTGGTTCCACTTCCGAAAGAAAAGAAACCAATTGGCTGCAAATGGGTTTTCGCTAAGAAGGAAGGCTCTCCTAGCACAGATGGTATTCGATACAAAGCCAGACTGGTAGCAAAAGGCTACGCTCAGAGGGAAGGAATTGACTACAATGAGGTATTTTCACCAGTTGTTAAGCATTCGTCAATTCGAATATTATTGGCTTTGGTTGCACAGTTTGATCTCGAGTTAGCCCAACTCGATGTCAAAACTACTTTTCTGCATGGTAATTTGGAAGAAGAGATATATATGTCTCAACCAGATGGATTCAAAGTACCAGGAAGAGAGAATTGGGCTTGCAAGTTGAGCAAGTCACTGTATGGCCTGCAGCAGTCACCGAGACAGTGGTACAAGCGATTTGACAGCTTCATCCAAGGGCAAAAATATACTCGGAGTCAGTTTGATCATTGTGTCTACTATCGCAAACTTCAAGATGGTACATTTATCTACTTGCTTTTATATGTATATGATATGTTAATCACATCTAAAAGCAAGGTGGAGATCAACAAGCTGAAGGCTCAATTGAGCTCAGAGTTTGAAATGAAGGATCTTGATGAGGCCAAAAAAACTCTCGGGATGGAGATAACTATAGACAGGGCCAAAGGCAAAATTTGTTTGACTCAGACTCAGTATTTGAAGAAAGTTCTTCAAACTTTTGGCATTGGCAATGACACAAAACCTGTGAGCACACCATTGGCACCACATTTCAAGCTAAGTACATCAATGTCACCAAATTCTGAGGATCAGAAGAAGCAAATGGAGAACATTCCATATGCAAATGCAGTTGGTGCCTTGATGTATGCTATGGTGTGTACCAGACCTGACATTTTACATGCTGTAAGTATGGTAAGTCGTTACATACACAACCCCGGTAAAGGCCACTGGCAAGCAGTGAAATGGATTATACGGTATATTCATGATACTGTGGATATTGGTTTAAAGTTCGAGAGAGATTCGAAGAATTGTAAGCATCTAGTTGGATATGTGGATTCAGACTATACTGGAGATCTTGACAAGCGCAGATCTACTACTAGTTATGTTTTCACTATGACAGGAGGACCAGTGAGTTGGAAATAAACACTACAGTCAACAGTTGCTTTGTCTACTACAGAGGCAGAGTACATGGCAGTAACAAAAGTTTTCAAGGAAGCAATCTGGCTTCATAGATTGACTAAAGACTTGGTAATTGTGCAGAAGAATGTTGAAGTTTTCTGCGACAGCCAGAGTGCCATTTGTTTGGTAAAGAACCAAGTTCATCACAGTCGAACGAAGCATATTGATGTTCGTTTTCATTTTGTTCGAGAAATAGTAGAAGGGAGTATTCTTCTGCAAAAGATCAAAACTGCAGATAACCCTGCAGATATGCTTACAAAGGTGGTTACAGGGATCAAGTTCCAACATTGTTTGGACTTGATCAATATCTCACGAGCTCGTAGTGCCTAAGGGCACTAATGGAGGCAGCAACAGTTTTTTTGAAGGAAACTTGCTATCTGTGGAGAAATTGCAGGTGTGGAGGAGTCCTGTTCCACATGTGGTGGAGGTGGAGATTTGTGGGGACCACCCATGTAGCAGACAAGGCATGCGCGTGGGGACCACCCATGTGGCAGACAAGACGAGGCATGCGCGTGGGGACCACCCGCGTGGCAGACAAGCCGAAAGTGGCGCCGAAATAGTTATTATTATAATATTAAATATATATTATATTTAATTTTTATAATTACGAAAATACCCCTAATTACTCCTATAAATAGAGTTTAACTTCATTCTTCTAAATTCATTCCTGAGAGTCAGAGAGTTCTATTTTGAGAGATCTATTTAAGAGATTCAATTTGTAAGATTCACCTACGAGTGTAGTTTGTAATATCTGATAATACAAGTTTGTTGTCTCCCGTGGACGTAGACAATTTGCCGAACCACGTTAAATTTGTTGTCTTGTTTTCTTCTTTCATACTTTACCACGATTCCGCACAACAGCTTCATCAGATGAACTTAACCTGTGCAATTGTTCCTCAACTCCAAGAGTAAGAGGATTAGAGGTAGAGGGGAAGCTAATGAAGCGAGCATGGCAAGAAGTCTTGGGACGCAAAGGAGCGGTGGCCATTCTTCTTAGAACAAAAGATGCAGAAACACCCAAATTATTCAATTCAATCTGTTGATGATGAGCTTCTCATGCATACTATACACATACATATATAGACAGGGAAACAAAAGGAAGACACAAAGGGATCAAAATATCAGTTTCATGTGGTTGCGATTTGGATCAAGCGCGATGCTCGGCATTGTGCCACTTATTTAAGCAATGACCTTAGCACATATTGGTTGCAACTTGGAAATTAAGCTGACATAAAAATAAGAGAAAGTACTAAAATAAGTGGCACACGCATGGGATGACACCCCATGTCTCCTAAACAGCCAAAAGGCAAATGGGAATCAAATTTTGCATGAAGATTATTGATTGAAACATGAGCTTGTTGCTGCTGTTCCAGCATTCCAGCTCCTTAGTATTATATTAAGGTGACTTGTTAGCCTACACTCAATTGTATTAACAAGGGGATTCAGCAACAGCTGGATTGTAACAATAACCCGCAAGGTTTTCTTGAAACAGAACAACTGCGAACAGAGTTTTGAGTGTGGTGAGTCAAGAAGGTGAAGAAAGCAAAGTAAGCAGCTCGTGCGGGTACAAAATATTTAATGTTCAAGTCAAACTCAGATCAAGGCTGTCCAAGATGCTTCTCCCCCATTATTGTCAATGAAACCGACAAGCTAGACTGTAATCAAACTAATTAGCTAGTGATTACAACTGGAATATATATATATATATATATATATTAGCACAAATTGTTGGTCATTTAGTTGGGTGGTGGACAAGCAGCAACTATTAGTTATTTAATTGTGTTGTTCATTGTTCGTGTTACCATACTTGTGGATTATATAAGTAGACCCAGAAGAGTATGTTTCATGCTACCCAACCTGCTGATGATGTTGGTTGTTGTTGATATATAAATGAAAAACCAAATAAGGTGAAGAACGAAATAACATGACTTGTTTATGCTCCAACATGCCATCTTTAGTTCTCCACACTGCAATTGGCAATTATTTTCATTAATTAACATAAAATTGACTTCAGTTGGCATGCATGCTAGAATTACAATTGAAAGTGTATAAATTAAAGTTATGGTGGTTTGGGAAACTAAGAGACAGGGAAGCATAAACCACTCGTGTGGATAGAACTCTGTAGCTAATTAATTACTTCAACTTCCCTAGATTGCGGCTGTCAAGATGCTATGCTTTCATTAAAACCAAAATATAACATCAACAACATAGTTAGAGGCACTAGGACTAAATTGAAGGAAAATCTTTTAACAAAAATTAGATAGTGATCTTGAAAACATGTGTTGAATTTTGTATTCCGAGTAAATATGCACATGAATTTAATACAAAATCAATTAGAATTGTATTTCAGTGGTTTAGAATTGAGGAGGATGACTCTGGTTTTGATTAAACTCCTGAAGACACGCTCCAATTCATCTTGAAGACCATTGATGTTCATCTCCATTATCTCCAACTGCTTCTGCACCTTTTGGGGATGCAGTAATTCAACACCTTTACACGAATTCTTGTTGATGAGTGTGGACATCAAAAGATTAACATCCATTTCACAGAGACCCTTCTCGTCTCTTTCCTTGTGCATTAATAATTTGGTGACCAAAGACCATCCAGTTGGCTTTCGAGGTGCCATCGACCTATTTACAAATGACAGAAGGGATTCAAAGATAGATATGGCGATTGCTTCCGCTTCTCTTAGCACACTGACAATGGCAACAAATTTCTGATTCTTCTCTAAGAGATGAGAGAAGCCATGCCTGTTCTCTGCTCTTTTTAAATCTCTAAGACACTTGCAAATCACCTCATTTACCTGCTTTTTACAGGCGAAGTACCTGCGAACTTCATTTTCTAGGCCAATTTGGCTTGCTCTTCTACGTATGGAAGATTGAAGATGTTGTGTGCATTCCTTAAGTTGCAACAGAGCAGCCCCTGTAATGCTGCAGATATCCAAGAGTCTTACTGATCCGTCCAACACCTCGTTTACACTTTTATCGGCTCTTTCATTGGCTAGTGATTGTTGGGTCAGTGGCAACTGAAGCAAAACTTCCAGAGAGTCATACAATTCTTTGAGGCCACCCAAGTTTTGACACAGGGAAGAAGAGGATGGAGATTGCAGGGTGGCTCCAGATGATTTTAATCTGTATAGTTGCTCTTCCACTTCAAGAGTTAGAGGATCAGACCTAGTGGGCAAGCTGATACAACGAGCACGATAAGAAGTTTTGTGATATGAAGAAGAAGCCGCCATTCTTGAGAACAAAAATGTTCAAATGTGCAATTCTGTCACCTCTCCTTGAAAGCCCATATTATATACCAAGGCAGGCAAGAGAAGACGAGCAATTGTATTATGTGGGATCCGAATCTTAATAGTTGTCTTACATTGGGATTTGAAAGCATGGGAGCATCTAATGGTTCTGACCCACACCCTCATCTCGTATGAAACCATCTAAAATAAAATAATTCAAATAATACAGAAATTAAAAAAATAAAAAGTTTCACACGAGTGGCTTGACACCTTGTCTGCCAGACAAGTAAAGCCAATGCCACATGATTACTTGCTCATTTTGCAAAATCTTCATTAATTAATGGAGTCCCATGAGTTGTGCAGAGATTTCAAATGATAATGGATCTCAGGGAACGATTATTATGTTATTAACATCCTTTATTATATCTAATCCTTCTTTCAATGCCCAACGTGTTGGGTTATTTAATTAAGCATACTTGCTGTAATTGAGATTTATGGGCAAAGCTGAGGTGCGCTTTGTCCAGATGATAGGGAACAAGCCATTCGTGCGTCGCTTGCAACGATACATTTTGTTGTTTTTCATAAAGGCCGGTTAATAATTCGACCTGATTGAAAAAAATAAGAGTTTTTTAGGAGAGCCATTCGTGCGGGAATCATATGAAACGCAGTATTTTATTCAAAGTTCGAGATCGCATGGGGATTTCTCGAATTTGCAGATTGGCTTGAGCCTTTTGACATTCAAATTGTTGAGTTTGTGTTTTTCTACCTTTATCAGATTGTGCTTTTTGCCTTTTTAAAGATATGTGGGTTGCAAGTTTTCAAGAAATTGGTTTTCAAGAAAAGGAGTAATCTGGATCTAGATCTTTGATTTTGAGGAGCGAGGGGAAGTGAAAACATATAATATAAAAAAAAAAAATTTGAGTTTATATGCAGAAACCTGATGCCCCCTACCAACAAAGTTGGATACTTGCACCCACCACGCATCCAACTATAATCGTGGGGGAGAGGGAGGCGTCGGGTTTCAATGTATCTCCAACATCACTCTATAACATAACAAAGTTATAAAATATATTTTTTTAAAATTAGGATAGACAAATAATAATAATCTATCAATTATTTTTTATAACATAGCATAATTATAAAGGGTTTTTTTAAATGTTGGGGGGTCGCTCGCCCTCCGGTGATCAACCACTAATTACAACACTACAAATCATTTTGATTTGAAACCTTCAAGGTAGTGTAACGACGAGAGACTTATAAATTACAAAATAATTTGAGACAAAAAAAAAAACCCATAAAAGCATTAATATGAGGGGGCAAATGCTTTATGGTCTTTGAAATATTAATTAGCAATTGCTCCATTGGTTGGCATCTTGAACCCTTCAATGTCTAGATCAGGGTTCAAGTCTTTTTTATATGGCATAGGTTTGGGTTTCACGTGCTTCATACCGCACAACTCTACAAGGGTTTTAGTTACTATTGACATTGTACAAGTCCTCAAAAAAAAATGATTAGAAAAAGTTAGGGCTTAGATTTCATTAATTAAAGGCATAGTTGAGAATAACCCTGCCAATCACAATGGCAATGGCAGGTCTTTGAAGCTTTAATTAAGAGGTTAGGGTTCAGTCTTCTTAACTTTAAAAGAGTGGTTGTGACTTGAAGTTCTAACTATCTAAACGATGAGTTTTTCATTTCCCCATTTCATTTGAATTTGGAGTTGGGTTTTCATGACATTGGGATAGAACAATTTTTTTATTATAAGCTTGTATTTTTTCCTTGACAAAAATAAATAAATAAATGGCTTAATAAAGCTTCAATTCATATAGATAAAAAAAATAAAAAATAAAAAAGCCTCAATTCATATGGGTTCGACATTTTGATTCTTATGGAAAAATGGGCTGCTACTTGCTTTGCCCAACAAGGCAGTTGACAGACCGTAACCAGGCCCAACATTATAAGAGGCTGGACCGGCCTGCCAAGAAATGCTTAATGGATGGGCTGGATTGACTTCTATAATTATGGCCGAGAATTTAATCTCTACCATCCGTACATGGCCCAACCCATTCCCAGCTGTGTCGCCCTCCCCTTCGTAAATAAAGGTATAGTCACCGCAATAGAGTTGCGTTTTAATAAGTTAAGGAGTCTGATAACATATTCAAGTTGCGTCTTAATAAGTTAAGGAGTCTGATAACATATTCAAGCCCTATTATAACATATACTAATGAAAAAATATTAGCTATTTACCCTCTTAAGGTGTCAAACTTTATATTAGTCTTAGCCTTAAAAAAAAAAAAAAAAGACAGTTTAGGACAAAAAATAAATAAAAATAAAGGTGCAGTAAAAGTGGCAAATAATCTGTACTTATTCGGTCGGATGCAAGCCGGGAAAAGTCAGATTGTTCAAAATATAATCTACCAAAAAAGAAAATAATAATAATAAAAGAAAATAAAAAGAAAAAGAAAACCCCAAAAGCAGGTTTCAATTAAATAATTATTCTCATAATCCAAGAGAATATTTTTATTGGCCTCTGAATAACTCTATAAAGAGTGATGTGCATGGAATGGAATACCCGATAAGGCCAGTAAACTCTTTTTTATTATTATTAATTTATAATCATTTTTACATTGTAAATCATTTTAAATTAATAATTCAAAGATAAAAGTGATCTCAATTACTAATATAAGAAACAAATGCCCTCAACAAAACCCAATAGAGCTCATAAATCTCTAATAG
This sequence comes from Paratinospora sagittata, assembly GCA_035771175.1. Taxonomy (NCBI): domain Eukaryota; kingdom Viridiplantae; phylum Streptophyta; class Magnoliopsida; order Ranunculales; family Menispermaceae; genus Paratinospora; species Paratinospora sagittata. The sequence goes on along the minus strand of CM069603.1, from coordinate 51,984,008 downwards.
GAATACAATAAGTCCTTAACTCTCCTATCATAAGACTAACATTAATACATTTCAATTTCCTTTTGCTATATAAATACTCTCAATATTTATCTCCCAACATTTGAACTTCACATTCTACCCACCAATAAATAAATAAAACAATACTCATTAATTAGTCCTTAGATTGTTTCCTTTTGTTGAATAGAGAGAATCTAAGGTATCAACGAGTAGTTGACTCAGTAAAAGTAAACTGAGTCCTAAGGTCATTCCTGTATAAAAATTTTAGAGTTCGATTCTTAGATAATACCTTCATTAAGAAAAGTTTACTATACCGCTCCAGTCTTGAATAAGAACTAGTCCCATAACCGAAGAAATCATGAAAGACAGGCAATTTATCCAGTAGTTAATTCAACTGATTGAATGAAAAAATCCAGGATAAGCGTTCACATTTGGGTGACATATATTGGAAACTTCTAGTCCCGGACTTACCTGTAAAAAGGATTTGGGTCTTTGTGAACTATGAAGTGTAACTGTTCTCAGATTTTCAAGGGACATCAGCACAGGCCAACTGCACTTATATATATAACTGGATCTGTAAGAATGTGCGTGGTAAGAAAATAAATCATAATTTCAAGAAATTGACAAGATTAATGATCTAATATGAATTTTATAAAATGCCAACTTAAAAAAAAAAAATTGGAATCCATGACCTTATCATCATACACTTAGCCAACAACTTATTTATGATGGCCATTAGCGCTCATTAATGAAAAAATATTTGTGGTGCCTTACTTGGCCGTTAAGTGGCATTTAGATGGTGTCCTCTTCCGTTTTACGGTAAGACTAATCTATCTGGATTCGACCTGAATTGGACCACAAAGATTTTGGCTCTTAACTTGTAATTTGACAATTGTTGTTTATTTTTTACCAATTTAATGAATGTTGACATGTTCAAAATATTAATTTTAAAAAAATAATTAATCAATTATCGATAATCATCATATTTTTACCAAAATTAAAAATGCTCAATACAATCAAACCAAAATTTAGATTATGTATATTATTTATAAAGTCAATACCTTTTAATGAAGGTATGTTACTTTTATCATAATTTTAATAATATTTTTTTTAATTTATTAAAAATTTTAATTTTTAACCCATATTATAAACAAGTAAGAGGTATTTTTAGAATAATTAAGTCTAATCAACCCATCTTTTTAGCTTTTACTTTTTTTTTTTTTTTGGTTTCAACTGACGCATGCAACTGAGACTTAATTCTTATTTAAAATTAAATTAAAATAAATATAAATTATAAATTATAACTGCACGTTAACTAGTCAAAGTATATTTAAAAAGAAATTAAACTTTTAACATTTTATATTTATTCAGTCACTTTAGTCAAGATCGGATCTTATTTTTAAAGCTTATCTTCTAACAATATTTATAAAATGACTCAGTGACTTAAGTCATTTTTCAATTAGTCAATTGAAATCTAATTAATCCAGAAGCATTGGTGTTGGGCACCGAAACAAATTATACTTGGGTCAAGAAACCAGTAACTTACCCCGAAAGCAAACAGATAACACTTGATTGAGGAGAGGTACGTTACGAGTAAGAATAGGCGACAAATTCGCTTTACATCATGAAGTCGACATGAACGATAAGCGCCTTAAAAAAATTGCACTTCCGTCTTACTTCTTCCATGGACTAGAAAAAAAAACTTTGAGAAAAACTTCACGGTGTTAAATGTTAATTAGAAAGCTGTGGAAAAAAGACAAAGATCATAAAGATAGTTTGACAAGTAAATCTCATTAAGGGCCACTTGACTTGGCATCGTCGTCTCTAGTGCTAACGCTGCGACACGAAGTTCATCAGCCTACCCTTGTCCCCACTTCTTGCTTCAGTTTCTTTCCCAAGTCTTTCGTCAAGGTCTCCACCGTGAATAACCGGAAGCCGCCGCATTTGATTTTTAAAACCTGATCAGAGAATTTAAAAAGGTCTGTTTATTAATTTCTTGCTCTTAAACACATGACTATATATAGATGGCCCGTTTGCCTAACTTGATCCCATGAATTAATTAAGCGAAGAATCACAATGAGATCGTCTTGGGTTTTAATTGTGTTGTCTCTGATCTCCATGGTTGGAGTTGCATTGGCACAAGGGGACTTAACCTCACTCATCACCGAGTCCTCTTTCAATGAGATGTTGAAGCATCGAGGTGAGGGGAATTGTCGTGGCGGGTTCTTCAATTACAACGCTTTCATAACCGCTGCGAGGTCTTTTGGTGGCTTTGCTACCACTGGCAACCCCGATGAGCGTAAGAGGGAGATCGCAGCTTTCTTTGCCCAAACTTCCCATGAAACTACCGGTAAATTGCAATGATACTGACATTTTTGGCTCGTAAGGCTAATTTTAATGTGTAAGGCTAATTTTGTCTTTTTCACTATGGGGGTAAACTTTAATGTAAACCCAAAAAGGAGTCCTTTTTAACTTTTTATTTTATTTTTATATTAATTCGGTTGTTGTCCACTGCCGGGACTTCATAAGGTTTAATTCCGAACTCTGAGTAACCATCGAGCAAAATGGTTCAGTGGCTACTCAGAGTTCGAAATTAAACCTTATGAGGTTTCGAGTCCCACTCTGGGTGAATAGTGTGGACAAATGATCTCGGGGTACTAAATAATGTTGTGTGCTGTGTACTGGGGTAGATTGCATAACGATGCCTTGGTTGCATAATTCAAAGCGATTTAACAACACTTAGAGGCACAGTGTCAAAAATTAGCGCGCTCAAATGTGTTTCTCTAAAATATTTTCTATTGAATTAATGTGCTTAATTCGCATTCTAGTCTATAGATTTAATTTAATTTGAAGGAGTTTTAGACATTGTAATCAAGTCCCTTAGATGCCGGGGATATGGTGTAATATATACATGCAACCTCAAAATATTCAAAAAAATTTGATGCCAGCATCGAATCAGCATCCCAGATTTATTTTAGTTTATTTTATTTTTTATTAATAGTATTTTGGTGTGTTTTCAGGAGGGTGGCCTACTGCACCTGACGGACCATTTGCATGGGGTTACTGCTTCGTTGAAGAACAGGGCAACCCCGGAGATTACTGTCAAGCGAGTCCTCAGTGGCCTTGTGCTCCAGGCAAGAAATATTACGGCCGAGGACCAATTCAGATTTCATGGTATAGTACTTATTAGTCAACTCCTTTATTATAGATTAACATATATACATTTATAAATTAGTGAATTGGTGATTTGATCATGATCATGATGAGCTTCAACCTAGCTAACTAAATTATGATCATTAGGAACTACAATTATGGACAAGCGGGAAGAGCAATTGGAGCTGACCTCACCAACAACCCTGAACTAGTAGCCACAGATGCAGTCATATCGTTCAAAACAGCATTGTGGTTCTGGATGACTCCACAAGCGCCCAAGCCCTCATGCCACGATGTGATCACTGGGAGATGGACACCATCGGCTGCGGACCGAGCTGCGGGTCGGGTTCCGGGTTATGGAGTCATCACCAACATCATAAATGGAGGTATAGAATGTGGGAAGGGTCAGAACCCGCAAGTGGAGAACCGGATAGGATTCTACAGGAGATACTGCAGCATGCTGGGTGTGAGCCCTGGTGACAACCTCGATTGCTATAATCAAAGGCCTTTCGCCTAATTTAGACCCCTGTATAATTCGTTGGTCTGGTTAATATTGCCTATATAGGAATAACGCGATCGCCACCAAATATAGAAATTTGATGGTACCGTATCAGATCGCATGCATGCATGGAATAACCACTTTCTGTTGTTGTACTTGTAATAATAATACAGCTACCTCGCTTTGATCCATTTATACAAGTGTTGCAACTGCAATAATAGTATTTGTCTCGCTTTCAAATCAGTGCTACATGTATATTTAATGGATTAAGTACCCTGGGCTTGTTTTATGCAAAAACACAAGGAGTTATAACAAAATATTCAAGTGTTTTTAGATTACAAATACTTTCTTTTTATTTTATTTTATTTTATCGGAAAACGGCATAAAGCCACAAGATTACAAAACAAGATCGGAAAGAGGAAACACATCCTCCTTAACAATATCTTCAACAATGGGTAGAATTTCCTCTAACCATCAATGCATTGACTGAGAACAAAAACTAAATCTGCTTAGCCAATGTGCCACCAATTGGATTGCATTCGCGATAACATTTGGCCAATTAGATTAAAAATACTTGTAAACTAATTCTAACACATATAATGAGTTCAGGAAATCTTCACTTTTAAGTAAAAACAAAAATTAAAAAATTTAATCGTATAGGTATATAGAGAACATGTAATTCCATAAATTAATAAATTTACCAGGGGTTAATAACTTTGCAGAAAATCTCGAAGGAGAGTAGTATGCGTATTTATTAATGTCAATTAAAAATTAGTTAAAAAGGTAAAACTTGATGAAACCAATATCAGGTGTTTGAATTTTACCGTTAATTATTCTTTTTTATATTTGTTTACTATTATATTTAATATTTGAGGATATTTAAAACTCTTAGAACACTGGAACCCCGTAGTCTTTAGATCTTTGTGACTCCCTCTTGTATTCACATGCTGGAAATTTTAGTCTAGTACTTCAAGTGGAATAACTTAAAAGACTATTTTGTTGAATGGACAATATTAACGGCCATATGAATCCTAAGTTGATTTTTCAGGCAAGATCTTGACCACACACCAATATTCTAAGTTGAATTTTGTTTAGCTCAGAATTCTATCATTGAAAAATCCGATACAATAGATGAAGAGAAATAGTATTCTTATTAGTACAAATGGTTGCAATTACAATCAGTTGTATTTTCATATTTATTCAATTATTTATTATACATAAGATATATGTAAAACATATATATTTCATGAGTAATGTCAAAGAGAGTGTCAACGTCATTTTTTAACATTATCACCTAACCCCCTTTGAATATAAAGAATATTACGTAATATACGTGCATTCTCAAAGTATCTAACAAAATTAGGTGTCAACGTCAAAAATGAGGACGACACCCTACAAGTATATATAAAACTTTTTTTATATTTTTAATAAACATGAAAATGTAATTATATATGTAATTACATTTTTTGAAGTTAAAATACTATTTTACTTAGCAGAATATATTGTGTTACATTTAGTGACTTATAAATGCTATTCTAATTAAAGGAAAATGCAACTAAATGTGCGCTACACCCATACATTTAGTTGAGAAAATGCAACAACGTCAGATGTTGTAGAATTTGGCAATAGTATTGTCATAGTTGACGTTGATTAATTACTTGTTAGGCAGGAACTCTAATAAATTCAAATGGAACGTCCAGTGGCCATACGATGGCATATATAGACCTGGTGGAGGTCATTTAACGGTGCAAGCAATTAATAAATCAAATTGCATTTAGCGACCGGCAAATCCGGGTCTGACCCATGCACCAGACAACATTTAAGAAATTTTATATTCATTCATTTGATTAATTCCTAATAAAAGATGTGTTTATCTCCTCAAGTATATTTACAATATATGTTTATTTTTTAGTACCACTATCAAATATATTATCTGAAGTACGGCGAATATTAGTAACCAAATTAATTATTCTAATAGAAAAGGATATTTAATTTTGTGCGTACTATAAATTTTAAATTATGATTATTTAAAAAAAAAACTGATTATTTAAATGACTGGATCTAAAGCATACACATAAAATTAGACAAAGTAAACAACAGCGAACAACTTGATCAAGGTCCAAAATGTAACACTCCGATTTTTAAAACTTAATTTTTTGTAAAATAATGAATATTTTAATTTTATATAAAAATATCACTGAAAATCGAGACATTACTCATATCCGTCTATCTTAACCCATAACCATTTTATAGATAATAAAATTTGCAAAACTATGAATTTATATTCTTCCAACCAACTTACTGGTTAAGATAAACGAATACCTTTAATTCTTCGTACGATTTTCATCTTCATACGAGGGTACTTGCCTTTGTCCATTCATTATGGACACAACCTTTAAATACATTCATCAAATAGAATTAATGAATTCTATTCCAAGGCATTTACACGTGAAATAAATCACAGGGTCTTTACTAACCGTAATAATATTCATTGAATTTCGATTATCAATACAATTCGTTCAAATAATAAACCTTTAAAAATCAAATAAAAATATTCAGTCCTATCACCATAATACTAATTAATTAATCCACCCCTTCTACTCTGAACTATGTCACGAACTCGCGATTTTATTCTCCTAAGCACCTGCATATGAAAAATAGGGGTGAGCTTGAAATCTCAGTGGGTCATCTAAACAATTCACAATATTTTATTATGATACATACACAAGAACATTACAAACAAGTTTCACAAATCAGCCCACATATAAACAATAGGCCTAAATCCCATCTAATCCCATCATTCAACTCAAATCACATGACTTAGGCCTCTAATGCATAGTTCTCATACATAAACCATTCTATTAATCAAAAATACTGATTTTCAATTCCTTAGGCATAAACATGCCCAAATTTGGTCACTTGATCACAAGTAGGCCTAACCCATGATATGGTCACAACCACCAAATCAGTAGCATAATCAACTCTAATCATGCTTAATTAAACATAAGTTGCATCAATTCAATGATTCTAGGCCAAAAGCATCAAAAGCCCTAAAATATGAAATTTTCCATACTTAGGCCATATTGTCGATTTACACTAGGTCACCATGTTCAGCCATGTATATCACTGATTTTGCATCATGGGTTCATCAACAATGGCAACTAGGTCAACATAGTTGACATGCAAGCTATTTGGAAAGGTCTAAGTTCATATTCTAAATTTAGGTCTAATACAAGCAACCCTACCAATTCATCATTTACTATTCTGTTCAGATGTATCAATATACCAACAGAAATATGTAATCACAAAATCAACCGTACAGATTGAAGTATGTGAAGATACAAACCTTCTGTCCAAATATCAGCCCAATCCAACGGTGGACCGAAAAGATAAGTATATTTGATGAACAAGTCTCTAATCAGACAATTTCTCCTTTCCTGCTGCAAATACTCAAACTCAGATGACTATATCACACAAAATACTAAACTAATACACATCTTCACCGTTCAGAATACAGAAATATCAGTTATAAACTACATACCCAGAAGTTTGAGAAAAACGGCGCGAGAAATCCAGACTTTCCGACCAGCTTTGTTTGAGAGGTTAGATCTCTTAGACGAAACCTCTGATCAAGATCTCCACCGACCAGAATCAATAACCATAAGCTACGAACTTGCTGACAAATTTTGAGCTCAATCTGACTATATATTCCAAAGATCCACCTCTTTGATGAAAACGTCGCAGGGATCTTCCTCCTGCAACTCTCTCCTTCTTTCTTTTCTTCTTTCTCTTCTTCTTTCCTTTCTCTTCTTTTCTTTCTCTTCTTCTTTCCTTTCTCTCCACTCACCTCTTTCTAGCACTTCCTTGATTCCCTCCTTAATTCTCTCCTTGATTCTATCCTTGATTCCCTCCTTGATTCTCTCTTTGATTCTCTCCACTCATTCTAGCACTTCCTTGAGGGCATGGGACACTTGTCCACTTTCATGCACCAACCTTCACATGTGTTGGTCTCATACTACCCATACCAACCACATGTACTTTAACCAATTTCATAATTCCATGTATTTTAAATGTCCAATCCATTTAATACACCAAATTTTCATTTTCATTTATCCTTTTATTCAATCAATCCTAACTCATATCAATTCATGGTTTAATGAGCCCATGCATAAATAATAACATATGCATTATAATTTAATTTAACATGACCCATATACAATTTATGATACACATATTTATATACATTATCAAGCATTAACTATACAAACATTAAACAACCATCAAACAAACACCAAACATATCAAGGCAACGCATAGAGTTTGGGCAAAGTGCAATTGAGTTATGGGCTAGATGAAAAAAATTTCGGGGCGTCACACGACAGATCGGAGGCGAGGCGAGGGCAGGGGAAAATGGCGGATGGCGGAGAAGAGAGAGAGAAAGGGTGGCTAGATCTGTGGCGGAGAAGAGAGAGAGAGGGCGGCGGCGAGATGAGATCAGTACCGGAGAAGAGAGAGAACGCGGCGGCGGGAGCAGGGGAATGGCGGGGGTTGCACCGGCGAGATGGGGGTTTCGAGCACTGGGGTTTTGAGCAGAGAGTTGAGAGCGAGACCTGCCGAGAGCAAGAGAGCAGAGGCGGTGATGAGCGGCGGTGTGCGCTGGCGAAGAAAGGAAAAGAGAAGAGATAGAGTTTCGAGAGGAAGAGGCTTGTGCGTTTGGGTTTAGAGAGAGCGAGAGCGAGATTTCCAGCGAGATCTCGGCGAGATTCCAGGCGACATGTCGGCGAGATTTTCGGCATGATTTCAGGATTATGTTTGAAATTTTTTTTTTTTTTCTGGGTATTACACAAAACCACAATAAGGCCCAAATAAAGCTACAACTACTCCCTTTCTCTTCGAGCTTGGGGAGACTCCAACCCTATACCTCTTAAAAGTAGGGCGGTGCCTATTGGCACTCAAACTAATGAGTATTTGGTTGAGTTGATGATAATTAATTTAAAATAATTGCATATTCAAGTGAGATTATTTAGACAAATTAAATGGATAATTTCGTACCAATTCAAACACTTTTTTGGTTATACGTTCATAATCAACGAAACGAAATTGAATACTCTCTTGAAATTTTGTTGGGAAAAGCTATCTTCAACGAAAAGTAATTAGTGAAAATACCCATATCTGAGATTGTGAAAAGCGGTTGCCCAAGCACGGACAGTGTACCCAATGAGCTATTTTCGTATTCCAAGATCTATTTGCGAGCAATTGAACTCTATCCTAGCAAGATTTTGGTGGGGAGATTCAAATGAGCATGGAAAACTTTATTGGAAGAAATGGAGTAGCCAATGCACAACAAAGAAATCAGGAGGTTGGGTTTCAAGGCAATGGAAATCTTCAACCAAGCTCTTTTGTTTAGGCAAGGGTGGAGAATACATAGCAACTCGGAATCACTCCTTGCCCGCGTTCTTAAAGCAAAATACCTTCTTAATTCAAATTTCTAGAACGCAGTTCAAAAATCTGGACCTTCACAAATCTGGAAAAGCATTTTGTGGGGTCGTGAGCTCCTCAAGAAGGGTACTAGATGGAGGATTGGGAATGGGCGAGAAGTGCATATGAGTAACGACCATTGGCTATTATAAAACCCATATCATTCAAATTAATTTCTCCTCCTTCCATAGCTTTAGACTGCCTAGTTGCAAACTTCATCACACAAGGCCTCGAATGGGACATCGATAGATTAAAGGAACACCTTCTCCCAATGGATGTTGAAGAAGTGATGAAAATCCCCCTCAGTAGGAGTCTACCAGTTAAGCTCATTTGGAACTTCTCCAAAAATGGGCACTATTCAGTAAAAAGTGGGTACCGAATGGCTCTCGATTTTTCTAACATGGGTGAAAGCTCTACTAGTGGGGAAGCAAAGTGGTATGGTCTAAGATCTGGGCAACATGTCTTCCCCCAAAAGTTAAAATATTTTTCTAGAAAATTCCTCCATAATATTATTCCAGTGAAAGAAAACCTAAGAAGAAGAAAGATATGGGATGACCCTACATGCGGACTGTGTCGTATGGAGGTTAAAAGTTCAAATCATGCAATCTTGGGCTGCTCTAGAACAAGGAAATTATGGGCTGATATGGAAGCAGTCTTAATGGACAAAACTGTTATTCAGCTAATGACCAATGGATGGGCAAAAGAAATGGTGGCTTTTGCTAGCAAGCATGATTTGGAAGTGGTTATGATAATCACTGGGTCAATTTGGAATGACAAAAACAAAATCTGTATGGAAGGTAAGGTTGTAACACCCCGATTTCCAAAACTTAAATTTTCAAGTAAAATAATGAACATTTTAATTTTTATATAAAATATCACTGAAAATCGAGATGTTACTTGTATCCGTCTATCTTAACCCATAACCATTATATAGATAATAAGATTTGCAAAACTATGAATTTATATTCTTCTAACCAACTTACTGGTTAAGATAAACAAATATCTTTAATTCTTCATACAATCTTTATCTTCATACGAGGGTACTTGCCCTTGTTCATCCATTATGGACACAACATTAAAATACAATCATCAAATAGAATTAATGAATTTTATTCCAAGGCATTCACAAGTGAAATAAATCACATTGTCTTTACCAACCGTAATAATATTCATTGAATTTCAATTATTAATACAATTCGTTTAAATAAAAAACCTTTAAAAATTAAGTAAAATATTCAGTCCTATCATCACAATACTAATTAATTAAGCCACCCCTACTACTTTGGACTATGTCACAAACTCGCGATTTTTATTCTCCTAAGCACCTGTATATGAAAAATAGGGGTGAGCTTGAAAGCCCAGTGGGTCATCTAAACAATTCACAATATTTTATTATGAAACATACACAAGAACATTACAAACAAGTTTCACACATTAATCGTTGCAACATTAGATTGTTTGAGTCGAGAATTTCATCACGTTCTAAATCACGTACCTTTAGGAAAATCAAACTTAGGGTGGCACAGCCCAAAAATTAGAACATTGACGATATTCCTTAGAATAATTGCCCCATATGTGTGATTATTATCTTAATCGTGTTCTTTAGTGATGTCACGTCATACGTACGGTATAAGCACGCTATTAAGTGCATTCATAAAACATATTCAACTCCACTACACATGGTATCATGTCACAAAATCAATTATAATAGTGTTCACGCATTCACTATGCCAATATTCCAAATCATACATTTCATTATTAGGCATTATAATTTATAAATGAATTCAACTACCACATGAATTTCATGCATCCAATTATCATTTGATCAGAATAAAAATCATGTTAACACTCATATCATAATGGCTAAACAATCACAACATTGTATATATATAATCATGTACAATAGGCATGCATAAGCAATCTAATAATACTATGGACCTAATTAATTTAACATTTCTAACTATATATCAAATAAAATATTATGAAGACCTAGAATCATCCCCACCTGAATCGCTAAATTCCAAATGTGTTGAGATTGATTCCTCGACGTTGGGCGTTATCAACCTATCCACGCATAAATCACACAATCACACGTTAATCACTTGTTTTGTATTATATTATATTAATACAATGTGCATACATGTCTATGTTGTATGGTGGTGGTCACATTATACATATAATATAACTTAGCTAATAAACTTCCACCTGATATAATATGATGATCTAGATAGTAAAAACGTAAAATATGATATACCATAATCTAACATATTATATGCGGTATTGTATGTATGATATATATATATATAACATCTTGGTTGCTTAAAAAAAATAATAACACTTGAGTTGCAATGTTTAAAAATAATAATAACACTTGGTAAAAAAAAAATATGTATGATACATATAAATATATTATATAACATCTTGATTGCTTAAAAAAAATAATAACACTTGGTTAAAAAAATGTATGATACATATAAATATATTATATAACATCTTGATTGCTTACAAAATACACTTGAGTTGCAGGGCGGAAGGAAGAAAACAGGGGAGTTTATATGTGGTATTGTATGTATGTATGATATATATATATATATATATATATATATATATATATATATATATATATATATAAATATATTATATAACACGTTGGTTGCTTAAAAGAAAAGAATAAATAAATAAATAAAATAAAATAAAATATACTTGAGTTACAGTGCGGAAGGAAGAAAACAGGGGAGAGAGAGAGAGAAAAGGGAAAGAAAAGAGGATGGGGAAAAGGAGAAGAAGAAGAAGAAGAGAGTGAGGGCGAGGGGACGAGAGATCGAGAGAGCAGTGGCGGATGGCGGAGAAGAGAGAGAGCGGCGGCGAGATCAGGGAATGGCGGAGAAGAGAGGAGAGGGCGGCGGGGCGAGATCAGTGGCGGAGTTGCAGCGGCAAGATGAGACGGGAGAGAGAGGGCGGCGGCGAGATGAGAGCAACACCGAGATGGGTTTCGGGTTTTGAGCAAAGGGTTGAGAGAGAGACCTGGCGAGAGCGAGAGAGCAGAGGCGGTGATGAGTTGCAGCGGCGATGAGTCGCGGTGTGCGCTGGCGGAGAAAGGAAGAGAGAAGAAAGAGGGTTTCGAGAGGAAGATGAGGCTTGTGCGTTGGTTTTGAAAGAGCGAGACGCAATTTCAGCCGAGATTTCCGGCTAGATCTCGACGAGATTCCATGCGAGATGTCGGCGAGATTTTCGGCGTGATTTCATGATTATGTTTGAAACCTTTTTTTTTCTGGGTATTACAAAGGTAGTGCTTAGTAAGATGGTGGTCGAAAAATCTATTATCTTCCTCAAGGAATACCAACAGCACGTTGACAAACCAGGAGCATTACGAGTCAATAGAAAGCAAATGTGGATGCCTCCTCCTTCAGACCATCTGAAACTTAACGTGGACGCTAGCCTTGATGGCAATGAGCTAATCGGTTGTGAGGGAGCACCAGGGGCAGGTGATCGTGGCTAAGGCTTGTAAGGAATTGGCAGTGACCAATCAGCAATTGTGGAGCTTTGTGCGATAAGGGCTGGATTGGAGTTTGTGTTGGAAACAGGTATTCCCATTAACATCCTTGAAGGTGACTCGGTTGGTGTGATGAACGACTTAAAAAATAGAGAACATGACTTCACTGAGGCAGGCATGATTATTGAAGACTGCAATCAACTGGTACGCCAGTGGCCATCTTTATGCATTCGAGCTGTCCCAAGAGATTGTAACAAAGCTGCTGATAGGCTGAGCAGAATTGGGCTGTGTTCCGAGTTTCCTAAAATTTGGCTTGAGGAAAATCCTCCACCAATTGTCAACATTATATTTGAAGAGGCTTCTCCTCTTTCTAGTTCTCCCTTCGAATGAAGCTTTTCTTTTTAAAAAAAAAAAAAAAAGAAAGATTGTGAATAATACCCCTATTTGCATGTGAGACGAATGTTCAACTCACCTTATTGTTGTTAGCTAAGGAGAAATATTTAATTGTATTGTGCAACCCAATAGGGCCCGTACGTATACTTGTTATTGATAATGTTATGTCGGTCTGGAGGCCGACTAGTTGTCTTAGGCCTACCTAGAGTCTGATTATATATCAAGATCACAATCGTGGATCAAGTCAATAGATGACATTTACAAATTAATAAATAATAACTAAATAAGTTTCGAACACAAGCCAATCGTGGGTATTTAAACAATCTATTCAAGCTTTTAAAAAATTAGAAAAGAAAAAAAAAAGTTTTATTTTCACTGTACCGGTGGGAGTCCAAAGAACTGTAACGGCCGAGGGTGCTATATATTGAACTCAGCCATTAAATCATTTCCTTAGAAGATGAGTATAGAATTGAGTATGAACTGATATTATTTATTTTGAACAATTATGAATCTTAGGCTGCCGATTACATAGAAATGAAGTAATTTGATCAACTCCATGAAAATAGAAATTACTTTAAAGAAAAATAGAAAAATGAAGAAGAAGAAAGTTCAAAGCAAAAACTTGGTTCAAAATCGCATCAGTTTATTAAACTAGGAAATAGCTAGCTAGATCCATACAGCAACACGAATTAAAACTAACATTTTAATCTTTCTTTTTTGGTAGGGCAAGTGAACTAAGATCATGGTTTAAATGAGTGGGCCGGTTAAGTATTACTTGAGCCACATCAATAATTACGTGGCAGTGGCTCGACCTCATCTCACGTCGGGAAGACCCCTTCAGCTTCCATGTATCCCAGAAAAAATAAAATAAAATAAAAAACCCTTTATAACAGATACCTAATTATTTCCTATCTACAAATTAGCGTTTGCTGATCCATCGATCTGATAGATCTCTTGTCATAGTGGTTCAGTAGTTAAGCACATTGGCAAGGGGAGTCCAATTATCGAGCCATGGGCTTCGCAACTGGGTCCACAGTGGGTCCTGCGTCCAGTCCATGCTGAGCTTGGGTAACTGAAGTTCCGGCAACTTCTCCTTAGCAAACTCAACTCGTAGAGATGACGACGACATTGGGGACGCCAACGAAACCTCTTTGTTATCTTTCATGTCATCTACTAATTTAATTTCTTCTTCTTCTTCCGTCTTGAGAATCACATCATTTGTGTTTGGTATTGATGCCATGAAGAAGTTCTGTTGCTCGACGGCCGCCGGTGATAAGGAATAATCCAAGGTTGAAGACGGAGAAACAACATGGGAATTAGTAGTAGTAGTTGTAGTCTTCAGTTCTTCCTCCATGGCAGCCCGCTGTTCCAACATTTTCAAAGATGCGGCCTTGCGATAAATCTTGCACAGCACAATGTCCTCCTGCTACAAACAGCACAAAGCTGATAGATTAGTATTAAGAATGGTTTAAGTTTCGAGACTTGTGACTAATTAATTGACTTCACGGAATAGCTTAGTATGCATGCTTCTGGTTCTGGGGATCAAGTGTGAAAGGCAAGACTGCGGTTAACATATATTTATAGGAAGTTTATATATAGTGTGATTAAATGCGAAACCACGAAGCCACAAGGAAAGTCGACCCCTAATTTGCCACCTTCATTATAATGCAATGTCTGTACTGTCATAATAGAACTTGAGCCTATCTAAATAACTAAAAATGTCATTTTAATTATAAATAAATTAAATTAATTAATTAAATTAAATCTACAATATATCGATATGATTATTAGATCTTGGTCTATGTAACACAAACGCATCTAATAAATATAACAATGTCTTTTAGAAGGAAATTACCTTGGGTAAGGTGCAGGTTTCGGGCATTCTGTACTCATTCATAACCCAATCAGTTTTGCGCCCACGTGGCGCCCTTCCCGTGTAAAACACCAGCGTTTTCCTCAGTCCGATGATTCTTTTCGGGTCGTTCAAGCTTCGTATCGGACGATCCGAACCGGTTGCCTTCCAGAACCCGTTCTCCGTCGTTCTGTTGGGCCTCCCTCCGTTACCGTGCTTCCTGTCCCTAGGCACAAAGAAATACCACTCTCTTTCCCCAATCTTCGCCAAACCTGCATGTATGATATACCCCAACAAAACAAACAAACCATACTTAATAAATACAATTATCAAGAAAATATTATTAATGGTTCATCTCAACAAATTGATTAATAAAACATTAATTAATTCCTTAATAAAAAAACAGAGAAAATGTATATATATTGTATTGTTACCGGGCAAATCCCAGGGGTCGTGATGATAAATGTTGAGAAACCTGATGATATCAAAGCGGAGCTTCTTCCCAAAAACCATCTTCTTGAGGTAGAAATCGAGAAGTTCTTCTTCAGTAGGGTGGAACCTAAACCCAGGCAATTCAAACTCTGGAGTTGCTGCTGCTTTATCCATGGCCGGTTCTTGATCTTGTCTGTGCTCCATGGTTTAGTTTATATAATGCTTTGGGTTGGCTATTTTGGTGGGAATTGAAGATTGCACACCTTCTCGTCTGATCAGAGCTGCCATTTGGTCCCGACTTTATAAGGGGATTCCACACTCGAAGATACGACGAGGTCGTCAACAAAAATGAGGGCATATGCGACAATTAAGCAAGTCTTGAATTCTGTAGAAAATACAGGAAATAAAAATATAATTTTTGAAAGTGTGTGGAACCCACACGCTTAAGCACGACCCACCCTTGCTTGAGGAAAGAGACCCTTGCAACACAAGGTATAAGGAGCGACCATTATCTTGATTTGATGTGTTTTTTTTTTTTTTTTTTTGTTTCTTCTCGCAGGACTTCCACTGAAATACAAACGGTGTGATGGCCTCTCATCCCGGTGGAAATTATGATGACAATTAGCTTACCTACTTTTCAGTCTTAAAATTGGTTTTTCTTGGATACATTATGAATTAGAAATCATATATTGATGTTTGGTTTGAGATAATCAAACATGAATTAATTACTCTACATATTAATTGTCTAAGTAAGATAATTAATGATGTCCATTGTATCTTATTTTTAATACACATCTTTAGAAAAATGTATGTGATTTAATAATATCAAATCTGGCTATCACATTTGAGGATAAATATGTTGAGACTAGGAAGATTACAACAAATTCAACTATACTATAAATATAAGGAGCAAACGCCCTTATTAAGACCCAATAAGACTATATCAAGACCCTCTTAAGATTACAACAAATTCTCATTTCATGCATTTTGATATTAGGAAGACTCCCCTGACCTTTTAGTTTTTGATGCAAGGAGAGATGTTTGTTGCTCTTCAAGCTAATGAATTTTTCCCTCTAATAAGAATCTTTTTGTTGCAGCTTGTAAAAATATGATTGACCAGGCCTTTTTAAAAAGAAATTCTTAATTAAGTGTTCGAGAATACTCAATCAAGAGTGTTATTCGTGGCGAATAATATTAAAGAATGATTTTCTAATTATCCAAAGCAAACTAAAAAATATATGATGAATGTGTGTACATAATGATATATAATATTATTTTTAGTGGGTTGGTGAGTTGAGTATTTGAAAAAAAGAAAAGAATTAAGTGGGTTAATCCCACATCGCGAGTGCTCTCCCCTCCCCTTATAGATCTACGGCCATTGCTCAATTTTAGAGATCAAAAGTATAGAGATCGGTGAGTTGTGAGTATTTAGTGCTAGTGGGTCTCATAAGGTATGACTAAAAAAGGTGGGTCCACTAAGAACTAAAGACGGACTGTCTATCGGATTCTGTAATATGGTAAGTAAGCGGTTACTTCAATTATTTTTTATTGGAGATTGGAATAGAAAGTTGTATTAATTTTGTCCTAATGTTGAAAAACCCTAAACCCTTAAAAAAATAAAAATATAAAAAAACTCCGGCTAGTAAGATTCATATATGTAATTATTTATAATGATAGTGACTGTACTATAAAAGTTAAAGAAATTTACTTCGAAACTTTCATGCAACTCCATCCGATCGGAGTGTTGAGTACCCCTTCTTGTTCTCTTTTAATTAAAATAATTGAACTTCAATATTGACAAGAAAGGATCGACCAAATCAGTATCTTCAGTAGACGTGACCTTTCTTTAATCAAGAAATCGAGAAGGAAATGCAGAGGGTCGTCTTGAGGATAAAAAAAACTCAATTAATTTGATCCACGTGGATCAATACATACAATTTAAAAATAAAGGGCCCTAATAAATTTAAAAAAAATATTAATTTAATTATAAAATATTATAACTATATTATAATTACATATTTATGTCTATTGTGAATGAATGAAAACGCAACAGCTGGATATCATATTAAATCTAGGAAAATGAATTCCATAAATGATTAGACATTAGAAATTAGGTGCTTCAAGATATGAACGTTGACGTTCTACAGTTTTCAGAAAGGAAAATACTATTTTTTTTATTACTATTATTATAAATCAAAGCCCCCCCTTCCCTTCCCTTCCTCCTCCCCTCCCACCCCTAAAAAAAGAAAAAAATAAAAAAAAATTCTGCGGTTTCAAAGTATGAATTAAGTAATTCAAAAGTATCTGCGCGTTTCTTGTCTATGGTAATAATAAGGACTAGGATGACTTCTTTAAATCAAACTTATCTCTTGACTTGAGGTCAACCACCATGGACCCCATGTAAAGTGTGATCAGTAAGTCTTTTAGTCTTTCTTCTGTTTTGAAATTGTGAGGTGGATGACCAAGACGGATAGAATTTGACTCCTGAAAGGCCTCCCCGAAAGTCTTTCCTTTATTTCCTAGCTTTCAGCTCTGTGGCCTAGAACCTATGAAATAGAAGCAAGCATAAATGACGACGGAGAATTAAGGTCGTGCATGAGATCGACCTCCCTTGTCGTCACTCCTTGCATATATAACATTTTATAATTTGAATAGAGAATTAAAGTTTGTAGCTTTCTGCGTCATTTCTTAGAAACATCTCATGCATCAGACCTCCCTTATGTGCATATATTCTATCTGTGTCAATAGTATCCGCAGTTTAAGTTACAATTTTAATGGTTAGATACACATTAATTTATGTCCTTAATTACAGTTGTTGATACTCATTAATCAAGGTTGTTAGGAAAACGGCAGATTATAGCAAAGCATATACAGAACACACACACAGAACAAAAGATAAAAGAGACACAAATAAGTATTTTAAAAAAATTTATGTTTACCCCTAAACTCTTTCAACTTTCAAATTTATGTTTAAAGCTAGCAGAAGCTCACTCTCTCTAAAGCTCTTTTTTTCTGTTTCCTACTTTTCTCTTGTGATGAAAACCTTATAATATAAAGAGTTCATATACTAACTCACAAGAGTTATACAATTGTCATCACTTCTAAACAAGAAATGCTATTCTCAAAGAATTAAAGGAAAAAAGGTCATATATTGTTTAAACTTCACTACTTGCTGAGCAATTAATTATGATAACTCAATTCAATTTGTTTGAGCTATATATCTATTTATAGGACCCTGTTAATGTTTGTGTTTGCGTGATATATATAATTTTTTACTTATAACAAGTACTATTTTTTAGGTCAAATAACACGGTATCAATGTTTTATTATTTTTTAGTAACTATATATTTTCCAAACTTTTCGGTGGTTTCTAATAGATACCATATAATAAACTCATAATTTTAAATTAGTCTGCATAGAGTTGTTATCTTTCTTTATACGAGGAAGTTTGAATTCAGGTTACATAGAGTTGTTATCTTTCTTTATACGAGGAAGTTTGAATTCAGGTTACATATGTGCCCCTTACAAACAGAGGGTAACATTACATGTGTGCCCCTTACAAACACAGGGTAACAGCCTCAAAAAAGAATTAGGATTGGATTAAATATGACATAAGTGATTTACAAGAGCCAAATACTATATCGTAGTCAGGGGCATAACCAAAAATTTTATTTATGATGGGTTAAAAATTTTTTTTAGACAACCTCAACATAATAAGAAAAAAATATTAATTGAGATATGTAAATCACTAATATTCAAAGGATAAACATGTATAGTTCACACATGTAGTTGTAACTTTTACAATTAGATTATCATTTCTTTTTTAGCAAGGGATATACTAATCTAACTATAAAAATTTGCAACTACACATGTGTATATATTGAATTATTTATTACATACTTTAATATATGTAAATTGCTAATATCTAAAGGATAAATATGTGTAGTTATTTTGAATCTAACTAAATATTATCACAAAAAGGGTCAAACTAAACTTTTTAACAACCTTATCTTTAACTCTAAAAATCGATATTTGAGTGACAAATTCAAAAGAGTGGGTTTTCAAATGTTTAGATGTAAATTTTTTAATGATTGTGATTATAATTTGTTAGATATTATTATTTGATAAATTAATATTTAATATATTTTATATTAAAAAATATAAGAAAACTTAATATATATATATACATATATGTGTGTGTGTGTGTGTGTGTGTGTGTGTGGTGTGTGTGTGTGTTACCTTGGTAGCTCAGGTAAGCCCTAAGGTGGCTCTGCCTCTGATGTCAACAATGCATGTTTTTTAAGTATTTCTTTTTTCTTTTTCTTTTTTTGTTTATTGAATAAGCTTCTTGCTCCATGGTGCTTTCATTTCAAAATCACTCTAGACAATATTTATATTTAACAAAAAGTAAATAAAGAAGAAGAAAAAAAATAATGCATAACACAAACAATGATATATATTTCTATAAAACAAAAGATGAGAACCAGGTATAATGTGTATCTCAATGCATACCTAATAAACCATGTTATAGCGTTACCCTTTTTTTTTTTTTGAGCTTGCATTATCCATTAATTTTAAAAACAACAACCCAATTAACACCAGCAACCAGCCTTTATTTTTTTAATGACACGTGGTCGGACAATGCTTAAACTCTAATAAGACACTTGAGAGTGTGAGAGTTGAACCAACACCCAACCACAAGCCTCACACAAATTAGGGGTTTTAAAAAAAAAAGCTTTTGGGCATGGCTGCGCCCAAAAGTTTTTTTTTTTTTAAAAATAAAACTAAAAATAATTGGAGAGTGGTTTGTGGGATTGGTTTGCTATTTAAAAATTTGGTATTTGAGTATGAATAGATTACATGGGTTTTTATTAAAAATTATTTACTGAACTAAATGTATTATGAACCTTTTTTTAAAAAAAGCTACCGGGCTATAGCTAAGATAGCCCCTCAAATGGCCCTTCCCCTTGTCGTGGTATAAGATTTAGAACTTGGCCAACCTAGGCAAGTAAATACTTCATTTATAACTTGAGTTTTTTCACAATGAAAGAAAGGAATCAGTTGATGTAACAGTACTCATTGATCTAAACCACCGCCTCGATGAATGGATTCTTCTACTAATTTGAGGTTCCTCTCAACTCTCAAGTCATTTCAACAGGGAGACCGTAGAATTTTCTTTAGTGTCTGTTCAAATTTTTTGACTAGTTCCTGTACTTGACTTGTACGTGGCCCCATCTTTATGGTGCTCAAAGCAATAATATATGACATCATTTTTCCTGTTTTGTTTAGATGGGCGACAGATAATCGGCTCCCCAAAAAAATATTGCGCATTACGTTCCGCTTCCGTCCGATTCATCATTCATTTCCTTTGATTTTTCCCGACTCTACCTCACCAATTGACTCAAGGCCCGTGGGTTCAAAGTCCAAACGCAGCACCACACAGCCCATTCATTGCGCGTGGAATTAGAAAATTAACCGAGTCCCGAGCCTTTTCAGTCAGTTCTTGCAATCAAAACTTCTGACCTGAATGAATGATCTCATTCTCACACCACACCACACAAAAGTGCAAACTTCGTATTGGCCAAATAACGGTGGCTTGTTCCCTTCTTAGATTTTTTTTTTTTGTTTTTTTTCTTCCGTTCTTTGGTTTTGCTTTTCCAGCTATAAAGCATCGGCATAATGAGGCAATTTTTTTTTGTTTAACGGCTACTTTTAATATCTATTTCATTATCAAGAAATTGTTGGAATATTTACTTGTCAAATTTTATATTAAAAATAATTTGTTAAAAACCAATTATTACAGTGACCTATAGATCTACAATAATATGAACAAAGAAAATAATTAAAAAAAGTAACTTATTTTAATTTGAATACTGATTTAGTTCTTAATAGAACGGAGTGAGAAAAACAGATTCATGTAGTCAAACTTATATAGTTAAAAAAATATTTAATTGAGTTAAATTGAGTTGAGTCTAACCCTTGAGCCAAAGAAAAACTAAGTTCACAAATATCATAATACAATTTTTCATAAATGTTGTGTTTGATCATGTGTTATAATTAAATTTATAAACCAAGGTGATTATTAAGAACATTTCATCATCTCCATTTTCTAAGAAATGGATTCAACAAACAATATATCAATTATATCTCATTTGTAAGAAGAAATCTTCAAATGCTTGCCACATTTATAGAAGTATCAAAAATAAGAACTAAACATTCATTAAGGTCTGTTTGATTGGTGACAAAAGTGTTATTTTCTTTGAAAAAATAAAAGATTTTTTAAGAAAATAGAAAAGTTATACGTTCGATTGTTAATATTTTCTCAAAAAAAAATTTCTCGACTCCTTTATTTTCTTACCTGTAGAGGTGACAAAATTTTTTCTCACGGGAAAAATTTCAGTTTTGTTGATTAATTCATGCTTATATTCCATAAAACTTCTCATCATCCACTTGGTTTTACCTGATATAAGTGAGAACAAATATTTTCACGAGTACATTGTACAATCAAACAACTATGAAAAACTCTTTTAAAATAATTTAATTGATAAATTATTTTATATATTTTCTGAACAAATTTTTCTCGGGGCTATTAAGCAGGGCCTAAAATAATTTTAATACGGATATTATTATTTATCTTAAGAAGCAAAGAGGCTTATAGGCCCACACATTACATAATAACTAGTATTTATTTTTTTTACTAAGGAGATTTGAATACTGTCACTTGTCACTTATATACGTAGACAAGAATGGCTGTGAAGGATTCTTTATCAAGTTTCAAGTCTTTCTTACTATAAAAAAAAAAAAAAAAACTCGAAATACAAATTAGATGATGGGTCATCACCGGTCCTACTGATTTTCCTTATCATTTGAAATTGTCTCATGATCTCAATGGTGCGAATGATGGTCACCTTATCTAATTTTATTATTATTATTATTATTATTATTATTTAGCATTACCGTATTGTATATATACTGTTCCAAAAGCTGCAATCACATAAATCAATCAAGGCCACAGCAAGCAAACAGGAAATGAAGATTACGGAACTTCTGATTCTCAAATAGAACATAGACGCTGGGTCCGGTTCAATTGGAGTTGCTTAGGCATTGGAGGCGAGCCAATTTGGGTACTTCTTGTTCCAAGGGCCTGTATATCGCCAAACGAACCCCTTTCAACTAACCAATAAGGTACGTAATCCGCTTATCGGTCCTCTTTCACTGTTGTAGGCAGCGGTGTTCGTCAAGATCGATCAAATCGATGTCAAGTTTGGTTTGATTTGGTTTTTGTAAAATTTGGTTCGATTTTCGATTTAAACATTAAAGAACCGAATTTAACCGAATGGAATCGATCTTAAGGGTAATACTGTCACTTTTTTTATAATCCTAAGCTTTAAATATGCATAAACATGTGTAGGAATATGATTAAAATATCTTTTGAACTTGCTTTTAATTCTTATTTATTTAACTATTACATACTTAGAATTAGATGTACAGGTACATAAAAAAAACTACTTTAAGAAAGGCTTTAAATAAAAAATATGTAGAAATTTTTCATGTCAATCTCTTTTAGTATTTTTATTATTGAATGTAATAATATAATTTATATTTTAATTATAATGATAAAATTATATATTATATAAACTCAAACCGAACCGAACCAAATTCGGTTCGGTTTTGTTTGGTTCGGTTCAGTTTGAGTATTAGTTCGATTCAATTTTGGTTTTACAAAATTCAACTCGAACTAAGTTCGGTTCGATTTCGATTTTTACCAAAAATCGAACCGAATCGAGGTTTACACACCTCTAGTTCTAGGGTTTCTAAACAGTTATTTTTGGTGATAAATGTCATCAAATTAGCCGTAGAAAATAGAATATCAGTGACGGAATTGAAATTCAAACTCTATGACCCTAAAATCGTTAATCTATTTAAGTGCATGAAGAAGCCCAGGAGCATTCCTAATGGCAACCTGCGAAATTGCCACATCTGAAATCAACTCAAAATGCTACAGAGCGATTCACTATAGATTTTATAAAGAAAATAACTTATCAAAAGAAGCTTTTGATGCTTTTGCATGTAATGTATCAGACATGTTTCATTTTAAGTTGTCAATTTTGTCTCGTGTATTATTTCGTTTGCTTCATTATATATGTGTATATATATTTTTTCCAACATTTCTATATGCTCTGAACTTTTCCATGTTGGCTGACTTCTTACAAATAACTTAATTTTCTTGAATTTAAGCTGATCCCCCAATTTAATTCTGAATTTAGTTTGGAGCAAACTCAAATTTGGATACTTTTTGGTTAGAGAAATTTTAATAATTTTTCTTTTAGTGTGTGATGTTTGAATGTTTGATGTTCGGTTAGAAACTTGTTCTATACATTTCTATCCAAAGAAGTTTAAGGTTTTCAAATATGGAAGAAGTTCTGTTAAAAAGCCTTTAATTTGCATCTTTGTTAAAGTTATACATTATAAATAATTTTCTTAAAGACTTGTAAACATCATAGAAAACTTCGATTGTGCTTAACATATTTGCAGTCCTCTATGTATAGCCAGTTTCAAGCCCAAGGTTTATGTGTTAAGTAACTAACAATCTTAATAAAATTTTGTTAAATCAACTATAACATGAATCGTCAATGACTAACTGCTTACCCAGTTAGGCATCTACTCCCTCATATGAAGTAAAGGGTCTGAATCTCCTTAACCTCATATGAGGTAAGAGGTTCTTTTGTCTCTATTAGGGGGCTTGTTGTGGCCCTATTGAGCCTTAACGTGGGCATTTGTTCTCTATATTAATAGTTGGTATTGTCTTTTTTTTTTTTATTTATTGATTTAGTATGACTTGTATGTATAAGATGATCCAATGTAACAAATATTATAATTGACACAAAAAGAAACAAAAATTATGATATTTAATCTACTTAATCAGATTACTTGAGAATATCATGGTAATATGGCATGTCAATATTCTGCTGATTTTTTCATTTATCGACGTTTATGCTCGCTGATATATACTTACTTACCAAAACAGAGCTTCTAGATATTTCAAATGGCTGATCAAATATCTCACCAACTGACCATATTCACTGCTAATCAAGGGGCCTACTCTCAATGCCATCTTCAGTTTCCTTGGATAATAATACCTATAATGTAATTTTAGAAAGTTCCTAGTGAGAAAAAATTTGAATCATTTATATACAGTAGATTCTGAGGATGGTATGTACTTTGCCCATGATACATACAGAAAACAGATATGGGCTTAACAATCCCATTAATTATTCAATACTCAGAATGAGTGTAGTATGTTGGATTTGTTCATATGTTGCTATGGATTATCCCGGTGGTGTAAACCACTTGGCTTTAATACGTTTGATGAACAAAAGTTTATTCCAGAACCATCTTCATTAGTCTATACTGCAAACTGTAAGTTTGTGTGTTTCTAGTGCTGAAAATCTTAAATCTCACAAATATTAAAGATAAATGAATTTAGAACTTCTGTTAGCATTTTTATGCATATTGGTTTCCAGAAGTTGTAGACATTTTTTTTTTCTTTTCTCTCTTGGCTTAAACCATAACAAAGAACCTGCACTTTGTTAAAGAGACAAGACATGTTAATCATCTTCTTGAGGCACATTTTTGTATTTACCTAAGTTAGCATGTCTCCTTGGAAATGGCCTGTCTTTTTTGGATGATTTTCATCAAAATTTCCTTAGGTGGACTTGAAGACTGTCAATCTTGAACCCTTACTTATCTCCTTGGAAGTGGTTAGTTCCTTTTATTCTGAGTTACATGATGATGCATTGATATATGTTTGGAGCCTGATCTAGGTCTTAGGCTCTTAAGCTTGGTAGAGTCCGCGTTCAAAACTTATGTTGTCGATCTTTAGTTTTACGCATTTGTTGTCAATCTCTAGTGGACTATAGCCTTGGTAAAATCTGAGATAGTTTGCTTTATACCTTAATCTAAAAAAGTTAAAAGTTACAGACAAGCTCAAACAAGCTCACTGCTTGAGATTTCCTAAAGCAGAAGGAGAAAAACCTAAAGAACAAACAAGCAAACTTATTGGAAATTTTTTCCAGCATAAATTTACATGTTTGCATGTTGAGCCACATAAAATGGCATTTCCAAGCAGAAAACCTGATCACCAACTACGAATTTGACTTGCACATTATTGTTGAATAGCTTTCATGTCTTTGTTTTGGAATTATTATCGTCTTCATGTGAACTTATTCAATTAGGTCGCAGATTTTGGGCTATCTAAGGAAGAGGCATTTGATGGCAGGAACTCGTGCGTAAAGGATACATATGCTTATAGAAATCCAAATTACGTATATACAAACAGGTTCAAAAAGCAGAGTGATATCTATGCAACATGGAAATGATATCTCATGCAGAGTGATGACAAGTCGAAGGCTGGTGCCCGGTTGATTTGTCTGTACATCTTCTCTCTTTCTTACTTTAATTATTTAAATTATTATGTTTAGTTTTTATTTTTTTGGGAAGTCCTTGCATCTGCCCAGAGGCCAGTGGCTACAATCACATAGGCCCACCAAGTTTTCAGTTAAGATGAAGAGAGTACTGTTAAACAGTGAAACAAGTCACATGGGAGGAGTGGTCACTTGGTGGACCAACAACTCACATGTCGATCGACCGTCCATCCCATAGCGCCTCCAAAATTTTAAATAGTCTATCATTTGGACTATTCGTAGCCCTACAAATGTGAGATTAATGAATTCCAATTCCTTCACCTCCCCATTTCATGTTATGTTGTCGGAGCCCTTACCCAAACCTCCCTTACTAAATTACCAACAATTCATGGCCAGACGTGGATCTTACCCTTCCATTTTCATCATTTACCAATCATTTCATCTTCCATAAATCAAAGACACATGCAGTCCTATCCACTGATATGAAGAACAAATGCTCTTATCGAAACTCAATAAGACCACAACAAGTTCTTGGGTACAATAACTTTTCACCTCATATAAGACTTAAGAGATTTAAACCATTCGCTTTATATGAGAGGTGGTAGATGCTTAATCAAATGAGCTACTGGTCATCGGCTCTACACACGTTCGCGTGCAAACACACATATTTGTTTGTTTACTAAATGAACAGCATATTACTATTTGTCCTAGCACGTACAAATGAGCCCTTGATGAATCAAATCGACCATATATATCTTTTTCTTTATGCTTTTATACGAGTGGAAGAAAAAAAACCTATAAATCCACGAGCATTAATTCTAAAGAAATTAAGAAAGTATGTAGGCAGGTGGTCTCTCACTTTTAAAGTGAAAGGTGCACCCTTTCATGTAGAAGATACATATCCAAAAATTTGAAAGTACCAAAAATATGTTTGTTTGTTAAATTTAAAAATAATTTTATAAATATTTATTTTAAAAGAAACGTATTTTTAAAAATTTGAAAAATGCTATTTTTAAATTTTTTTTGATTGCAAATCAATCGCAACTCAGGTGGTTTTGTATCACCCTGCCCTCCCACGAGGACATGAGTTCTACTCTCTTAGTGAGAATCATCTAATATACATACATATATATATTATAGTTACCAAAAAAAAAAAAAAAAACTTTGAGATATTATAGTTGTTTTCTGACCACTACTCAAATGCAGCCATGTCATTGTTTCAAGAATTTGATTACTCGTACAGTTTTCAAAACCATCAAGCTAGGGTTAGCATTTGAGTGTTACAAATAGGATGAGATATTACATGAAACCATTATTTCATAAAATCAAATATTGGTAGTTATAAAGAAGCTTGACCAAATTAAAGGAAACCCAACCCCACCCAACTATTGAACTGATTTTGATGCTGAAATTGACTTAGATCATTTGGTTGTGATATTTGATATTTCCAACCATATAACCACAGTATACTAACTACTTCTCACAATGCCTAGAAACTTGGAAATTGGGCTAGGTTTTAGGAGGATATTTTTTTTTACCTTAAAAGGTTGAGTCAATGACGACAATAAAGATGAATTAAGGGCGGGCCATGACCTACATAAGCCTAGGGGCTGGTTGGCTCACATTGTAATATTGTACAATAAAATGGAGATAAAAGGAGATGGTGG
Source organism: Paratinospora sagittata (assembly GCA_035771175.1). Lineage (NCBI taxonomy): Eukaryota > Viridiplantae > Streptophyta > Magnoliopsida > Ranunculales > Menispermaceae > Paratinospora > Paratinospora sagittata. Next base: position 51,956,621 of record CM069603.1, on the reverse strand, counting down.
TGGTGGTGGTGGTGGTGGTGGTGGTCAATGAATTTTACTAGCTAGGTTCTACAAAACCAAATGTAAACCGACCAGATTTTGTCACGACGTTCTTTATTCAATGTACAACACTACCTATTCTGGTGTAACATGTGAGACATCGAGTCGTGCCATTTGCACGAAGTCATTCAATCTATGAGGTAAAAAGATGGTGATAGCTAGCTAGGAGAAGAGAGTATCACTTGTTGCCACATGTAATAACGTTGACACAAGCCTAACTTTAGCCCCTCCCTACCTTGAAATTGATGGGTCATGTATATAAATATACTTGCATGTCCCACTAGAACTTAATTGTAAAGCAATTATATATTAATTAGTTTGGGATGTATCATCTAACTATTCATGGTGTTTTAAGCCTACTTATTGCCTAACTTTAGAAGTGAAGTTAAAAGGGTGTTTCCTGATTGGAAGCTTTAAATTACAGGAGTGTTTAGCTCACTTTTCAACCTTTATTAATTTGTCATCTTATACCCTGTAGGCAAAGGAGACCAACCTATAATCAAGTTTTTACATTAAAAATCAAGAAGATTGTATATATGTTGTTATGATAACTCTAGTATCAACATCTAATAAGAAATCCAAGTGGAGTCTTTAAAATTAAAGATTTATATTTTGAGTTCATATTGAGGTCATCTAGCTAAAGCCTAACGGTGCCAAACGGACCCTACACGCTACCATTCATACAATAGGCTATATGTATATATATATATCGCTGGATACGGATGGATCAAAAAGAAGTTGGGTAATTAAGTACTTCATCTCATAGAACATTGAGTTCAGATTCTACCTTTATTAATTGGTACTAAAATCTTGTTAGAATAAACTTTTGTACCGTAGTCAAAAACTGGTGAAGTTAGGGATAATATAAAAAATAGTTGAAATCCAGGCCTACCTATATATTATATATATATATATATATATATATATATATATATATATATATATCCCACACTTGTTAAGGTGACGTATACAATCTTACAGATTGTAGGATTTGCTTAAAGAGCGCAATAAGAATATTCTTTAGTGATCAGTTTGTAAATTAAAAAAGAATGTTAAAAAAGAAAATGCCTCAACAATTCGGAAATAAAAACAATTTATTAAGTTGGTTATTATTACTGGAATTTCAGGTTATGCTCATTAATTATTGCCAATTAGCATACACATTCCCATCATATATAAAATTAGAAAAATGTGATGGTACCCTTTCTTATTTTAACTTTTTTTAACCATTTTTTACTGAACAAATGTTTGAGTAATGTTAAACGTTCTTCGATGTCAATATTTTTTTTTTTTTTTTTCTGATACTTAACACCTAACTTTCTTTGAATGTTAGAATATTGTGTAATACTGCGCATCTCCAAAATATTCAAGAATGTTAGATACCTGCCTACATAAAATATTTTTCAATGTTTATATATATATCCATCTTCATATATTCTAAATCAATTTGACCTCAGCTGATGGACTTTTAGAAGCATGCTCCAAATGAACACGAAGCCAGTATGTTGTAAATTTCCTTTTGTACACTGTTCATATATATATATATATACACTCACGCAGAAAATATTGTAGTAGCTAGTGGTTATCCTCATGGACAGGTGAAAAGAAATCCAGCAATTTGGTTTCCTAGGTTGCCGGATTCCCTTTTTTTTTTTTAAAGACAATTTTGTTTGTAATTGAAAATTCAACGTCAAATTTATGCCAACTAAGACAGAAATTCTAATTAAAGAGACAAGATTTGTTTACATTTCTTTCTACAAAATGGAAGAGGTCGAACATTTTAAAGTTGAACAGAGCAAATTGCCTTTTCTTTAACGACCCAACTTTCCGGTCTTCCCAATTACTATTCTTATCGCCTTGAGAAAGAAAGGGAAAATCTATATCTTTCACTACATTAAAAATATGAGAGATATATATACCCTACATTCAGAATTCAGAATTTAACTGTGTTCCAATTATTAAAGAGTCACTTCAGCCTGCAAGGACATATTAAAATCTTCTTGCTCAACCTCCCACCTTGCCCTGGCGACAACGCCATGGTGAACGGGTGCGTACTCCTAACCAACAAAGAGTTAAAAAAAAAACAAAAGAAGAAAAAACTCAGTACACTAAAATTAAACAAAGTGAATTAATTACATATCCGTACTTTGTATTGGTGAGCAAGAATAGAATTTGAAGGAGTGATTTATTGAAGTCGTGATGAAGAAGAGCAAACCTCGAGTTTCTGTACGAGTTCTTTTGCATTTGGAGCAGAAATGATTATGTGACGCTGAGAGGGTTTTATGAACCCATCATCAACTGCTTTATCTATGAAGGTGAGTAGGTAATTGTAGTAACCATCAACATTAAGCAACCCCACCTGCAGATTAATTATTTCACTTATTAACGTTAGAAAAAATATATATATATAGAAAAATGAGTGAAGTGGGTTCTGGCGCTAGCTGCTCACGGGTTTGTCATGGATGCCAAGTTGAGCCCAGGTAATGACCTCCAATAACTCTTCCAATGTCCCATAACCACCTGTATAATAGGAGAAGTAGAGATCCATTTTTAGGCTTTTCTAGAAGGTTATTTCTATATGATTATATGGTCTGAGACTGATGAGAGTTCCAAGAGAAAAGAAGGACCTGGTAATGCAATAAAACAATCCGAATGGCGGGCCATTTCAGCTTTTCTTTGGTGCATGTCAGCTACTGCTCTTACTTCCCCAAGTGTCTCTCCAGTTATCTGATCGCAAGAAATGCTAATGAGAAAGAGAGAGATAAACAAAGAAAGAAAAAAGAGGAATATAATAAAACAGAATGGATAACAAACCTCTTTGCACATAAGGGTCTTGGGAATGATTCTGAGCACAAAATCCACCAACAAACAGAAAATTAAAAGAATATAAGAGCCTTTAAATTGAAAGAACAAAACTCCAAGATGATATATGATAGCAGTAGATGTATTATGTACTTGGTATTTAATTACTTACCCAAGAACATGTCCTCCGCCTTGATAAACAGCCTGAGAAACTAAACCCATCAACCCAACACTCCCACCACCATAAACAAGGTCCAGCTTCTTCGAAACCTTCAAATAATTAAAACACCTTAAAATTAAGCAATGAGCCACTAATGACACAGCCCACCAACAAAAATGCCAAAGAAAACATGTAGGGACTAAATAAATAAAGACGCGTTTGTCCAATCTTTAATGAATTACCAGCTCTTCACCTAGCTCAAGAGCAGCGTCTCTGTAACAATCTCTTTTACCAGAGCTGCTTCCGCAGAACACACAAACCCTTGTAAACCTTGACTTCACTATCTTCTTCTCCATGATTTTCGATCACTCTTTTCTTGCTCAGCTCAAATATCACTTTCAAGTTATAAGGTAGCACTTTATAAACAGCCTTTATATAGAGACGAGAGAGTGTGTGGGAGAGAATAAAGACAAAAATTAAAGGAAAGAGAGAGGACTTTTCTAAGTAAAATGATGAGGTGCATCGGAACTACACAATTAAACAATGCCGGGTCCACACGGTTGGTTAAGCCAATGAAGAACAAAGTAACAACTTAGCCAGAAGCCACACGTGCAGGAAGCTACATGTATTAGCGTAGCAAAGGGAAAGAAGGGGAAAGAAGGGCGCACACCAATCAAACTAACTTCAAAATAATCATTCGAAGAAAAAGGTTTTGACAAGATTGAACCAAGCCACCAGCCACATTTGGATGTTTTTATCTGATCGTCACAGCTGCCCAGCTTTTGGGTTGTGCCAAATTTTACTTGTCATTGATATATCCCTTCTTCAGAATCAGCATTTTTTTTTAACTCGTAGTTAGTATGCTTTTACCTCGGCAATAAGCAAAGCTTGCTAACAAGTAACCTCGGCTGATCAAAACCACACCCACACTTAACTGTACGAGTGAGTATGCCGTATAAACGTACATATATGAAAGCTGCAAAGTAGTTCAATAATTATCAGAGTTCACACGAACACATCTGCCTCATTAACTAATCTTTGAGTTTTGCGTAAAATAATTAAATGATCGAAGTAGCAATGCATCATGATCATCACAATCTTCATCTTAACCTGGCGGTTTATTGGATCGAGTTTGCAGAAATTCAAGTAAGCCAATTCGCTCCCTGTTCCTTTTGTTAATAAACTAGTTTTCACTGTAGCAGTACTGCAACGATCTTTACTATACCTGCAATCCTGCATCAATTCCTCTTCTTTTTTAGCCCTGCATTAACTACTTTCTATATTCCTACACAGCTATATATACAGGATCCGGGCTCTTGTCATTTCATATGTAGGATAAGCATGCTCATCACTGTAAGAAAGAAATCAAACTATCACCAAGCTGCTCCGATCGATTTGCTATCTGTATCCTTCTCGGGAAAAGTTTTAAAGTGGTAGTTCTATAGACATTACTTACCTTGCAAGTAGTGAGTAATTCTTTTTGATCTGACCCGGATTTGCCTTTTTTTTTTTTTTTTTTTTTAAGCTTTTTGCTGCAATGCCATGCCACCGTGTACTACTACTCTTACTTAGCGTATATATATTGCAAAACAAATTGTGTGAAAACATATATATAGTATCTTAGAAAGCTAAAGAAATAGATTTAATTTCCTCGAAAGTTATCAGTGATGGTTGGGGAATTCGAAGATGCGTTGTTCGATCATATATAAACTTAAAGAAAGAAAAAGGGGTGGGTCAGATGAGATGCTAGCGTCTCCATTGGGATTGCTTATAAGTTTTTTTTTAAAAGCATCTTTGTGGGGGCTCGAGTTTTGAGGCTGGATAGGGAGTCGCGAAAGGGTTGCTTGAATCGCGGCTCGCACGTTTTCAATTTAATGCGCCTGTCCTTAGTTGTCTATGTACGAGGATGTGACGAAACGTGTCGACAGTCTACAAGAGAGATAAAACAACGGCAACTTTTTCTTCTTTTTTTTCTTCTTTGGCGAGGAGAAGATGCATGGTGGAGTTATTCGCGCACCAATCGATCGAACCATGGCGGGCTCGAACTCAAAGTCAATTAGCGGTTCGGACCCACATTGGCAGAGTGATCCGGACGAAAGAAAATTAAGATATGACGAGAATACGATCAAATTTATTAGAGAAAAGATGTGGGAGTCCATGAAATTGACGGCGCGGTGGTGGTAGATGGAGGGATTAATTGCTGAATCATGAGGAGGAGTAGGAGGCGAATGGAGCGGCGCCACTCATGATTGTGGTGCGACGGCGCGCTTATGATGAACCCGGTGGTTCCAATCAACCATTTAAGACGATGGTGTCAGGACTGCGCTGTAAATTAAAAACTGCTTTATGTCAAGTTTAGTGTCTTATCGTTTCATCCCTAGTCTTTGGTTGTTTTGTGATTATTGTGTTAATTAAGATAATATTTGGTAACTAACCTTTACTTTTACTTCATAAATAATCTTAAAGTGTTCGTTTGTTGCGTAAAAATTGATGGAATATGACTTTTTTTTTATCTCAAAGTTCATATTTGATTATGGACCAAGATGAAATAAAAAATAATAACATCCTTATTTTATATTGTAACGAGATAAAATAGTGGTGATAGAAAAGATGATTATTTTTATGAGTTTTATATTTTTATTTTTTATTTTTTATTTTTAATTATTTAATTTTATCATATTTTATTTTATTCTATCTTATAAAAATAATTGTATCCAATCTCACATACTAAACGAGCCTTAATTATTGTAGAGGTTCAAAGTCTATTAAAATAAGCAAAATTTTTTAACTTATTCTTGTAGATGTTATACCTCTACTTTAATTAGAGGTTGAAAAAATTTAAAAATTATCTAAATCTTTTTTAAAAAATTATCCTCTACTTTTTTTTAGAGATTAAAAATAGAGTTAACAAACACCACCTAAGTTATCAACAAGGGGTTGGTTCGCAGGTTCGGAAAGCTAACTAAGAAGTGCGATTGAAGGACTCATCACGAGTTCGAGTTCACCCTCGTTCATTCTTGTTGGGAGAAATGCTTTTGCCCCTACAAATCATCGAATTCAGAAGAATTATCGTCGCCCCAAAGGGGGGAGGATACCTGTCAGGTGTCAAAAAAATCGGTACAAAAAAAAACACCACCTAAGTTGTATTTATTTCATCCATAAATTATGTTCATTTAATCTCCTATTGCAAGCACTCTCTTAATAACATGGTAAGCTTCTTCACCCATGCACATTTTTTTTATTTAACTGTTCATTTTCTTCGTTTGCATCTTTTACATCATATTTGTTTGTATTTGGTTATTCCTTCCAATTTTATGGGATGTCTTTGCAGAGACGTTATTCATTATTATTGTAAGTTTTTCTTAATTAATTTGTTGGTAAATTGTTGTTGGACTATTTGTTTTTCCTAACGTATTTGCTCACAGTTATACAATAATTTATTAATAAAAAGTTAGATGTTGTGTTAAATTCGATGTCAATAAATAACTCTGTAACAACCCGTGCATCATTGTAAACTTGTTGAAGTATTTAAATTAGATAATAATATTACATTTACCATCCCTCTGTCTCTCTCTCTCTTAGCTTCGCTATTAATGTTAACATTTCTTAAGTAAAAATAATAATAAAAAATAAACTGAAGCAATGAAAATAATAATACTAGAAAGTACTCTTCAAGGTTTGAATATTTAAAATGTCGTAATTAATATTTATCAAGGTAATTAAGCCACATGCGAATATTTCAATAATTTCTCAAATGTGTGTCACGGGGTAACTCATTATAAATCTATAATCTATGACATGCCCCAAATTTACATAACAGAGTTATTACTTTGCATAGTGACGTAATAATCTAAGGTACAATTAGTAGGTTATACAGAAGATTTGTATATATGTATATATATACCTCTGCCAAATTAGGATTGAACTGTGAGAAGTTGATCTTGTAAGCAAATCAGAAAAACCAATTAACTTTGGTTGACAATAGTAATATCATCAAACCAGCATGTGGGTTATATGTGCATAAAGGGTTAATCTTCTTCTTATATCTTACTAAGTCAACTAAACTAATTACCGGAAAAGGAACTTCGGCCCTTAGGTTGGTATAAGGATTGTAAGGTAGGATGCATTCAGTGAAGGATTTTCACGCCTAGGATCCTGAATAAGTACTTCAATGCGCCAACTAGCGCTTGCTTAACTAGTTGGCACTCCTTCCTTTTTTCATAAGTAGGCCGTGTATGAGTCTCTTATTAGAAAAATAATAGGCAACCATGATTATTAGTTCTCTATAGTCTTGTTATGAACATATAGTCCTTTTTTTTAGATCCTATGTACCTTTAGTTATGAGGGTTTACCAACGGGTCATTGGCATAGTGGTCGCAGCTTCAAGTCTATTTCATGGGGTTACGGGTTCGAAGCTTGGATGAGAGGATTTATGCGGTGGGGTTCGGAGGAAAGTCTCATGCGGCTTAGGTGGGTAGCGTGGCTAACTGTGGGCTTGGGATTGTATGTAGTAATGTCTAACCATTGGTGTGAGAATTAGTCTGTCCCTAAGGGCTGGGATACCCCGCGGGGTGGGCCGAGTATTGGGTACGCCTAGTTACAAGGGATTTGCCTTCTTGTTCTTCAACCTCTATTCACATCCATGTGAGGCTTATAATGTTGTTGGTCGGATGTACTTTAAAATTGAAGAATTATTATAATCTTGTGATAAACAAGATAAGTACTTCAATTCTAGGTTAACTCTAACTTGTCGAATTCCTGTTGAGATTACTAAGTGTAACACTCCGTACATTTGAGTCAAATCAAATTGTTAACTAATACGTATTGTCAGTCGTATTTATATGTGTATACATATGAATTAGTCTTAGACTAGTATACTTATATGTATTGGACTTAAAATAACATAATTGAGTGAATTATAAGTCATTGGTATCATAGGACCATAATTGGAATAAGTGGAATGACACTTAGAATAAATTTTCAAGTTGAAACATCGAGGAATGCACTTCTGAGGGAGAAGCTCGCTCCCAATGGGGAGAAGCAAGCTTCTAGGTCGAGAAGCGCGCTCCTCACAGATTTTGAGTGAAAATTTTATTTTTTAGACAAGGAGAAGTGCACTCCTTACATTGAGACACATACTTCTCGCTGTCTGACAAAGTTTTTAAAAATAGACGATGAGGCGGTGTGCATGTTTTTAAGTGAAATTGCTCGAATTTTTGAGCATATTTGAGTTGCTGAAAGTTAAGGTTGAGCAGAGGAACAAAAAAGAAGGAAAGGAAAAGAGTTTGGAGGATCAAATCAAATGTAATCACTTGTCTTTTTTAAGTTAAAAATTCTAGATTTGACTTCCTCTTGTTGAGTTATTCAACATACTTGATTTTTATAGCATTTCCACGGTTGATTTGGATAATTGGAAAAGTGGGTTTGGTCTTGAATTTGTGTGGAATAATTGTGCAATAGATTGGTAAGTGTTTCCTTGTTATTATATAAGTGATTTGATGGTGAAATTGAGTTGAATTGTGATATTTTAATGGTGAAAAAGTTCCACCCGAGTCGTTGTAGCAGTTGAGGGTTTAGAGCTCCATTAATGATGAAATTGGATGGTTTAAATATGTATTGTTGAATAATTATGATTTAGAACACATTGAATTGTATAATTGCATAATTTGTGTCACGACCCCTTTTCGGGTGACGTCATGACCGACACAGAATACCATATACGCCATCGAGAGACATATACGATACTCTGTCAGCCTCAGCTCATAACACAACCTTAAATAATCACTAAAATTTTCATAAAGCATATTCAATCCATTCATGCATATGAATACAAAATACTACCCTTTTTTTTTTTTCTCATAAGACTTATACAACGAAGTTTTCCAAAATACATATCATTTATACATTGTATGGTGTTATAAATACATATATCAAAAATAAAAGTATAAACTAACTCCCAAAACACACAACATCCCCACATAGCAAACAAACATACTCAATTAACTCTTTGAAGTCTTGTCCTTGCCCTTGTGAATTATACCTGTAATAAAAAGGAGTGGGGTGAGCTCAACTAACTCAGTGAATAAATTTTCACAATATATTTTCATGTATACCCCTTGCCCTTGTGAACTATACCTGTAATTAAAAGGGAGTGGGGTGAGTTCAACTAGCTCAGTAAATAAATTTTCACAATATATTTCCATGGATTCATTTATATAAAACATGTATGCATTTGAATAAACATTATAAATACCCATGCACAATTCAATATATTATACATGTAATGAATTATACCATAATCATGAATTTCATTTAAAAACATGCATTCTCCACCTTCATAATCACTCTGAGACAAATCTACTTATCTTTTCCTTTATTAGCGCATCCTACGGGATTGATCAGGATCGATTTTCTCACTCGCCCAAACCGTTAACCCTTCCGTTCTTTGTGAGAAAGTCCATACCATGGGACACCACCAAGGTCGAACCCGTATCATCCTTCCAGAAGAACAAGTAATAAACGGTGAAAATTGCCTTAACGCATTCGGTCCAAAATGCCCAAAGCATGCTCAATGTCTAAAATCGTTTCATGAATACAAATATGTCACATGGAAACTTATTTACCATGATCATAAACATTATGCATCTATATCATAAAAAATGCATATCATTCAACAAACAAATTTTCATATGTAGAATGCCATACATGGAAAACTAAGATGAGACATACTCACAAATACAGAAAATTTTCTAAGTCGACAAGTATCCAAACACTTAGCCAAATCACCAATCTTAACGACACAAACACCACCCTTGTACACTTTCCAAAACCCAATTCATATCAATACTCTGCAAATTCGCCATTTCAACACACTTAAACACACATTCCAACATATGAATTTCATTCAATTGATCACAATTCAACCCAACTTAATCATTAAAACAACATAAGTTGCATGCATGCTAGTATTACAAGCAACCCTAGACAAACTTTCCAAGTCTAGGTCAATTGTACCACACCTAATAGTCCTAGCATGTAATTTAACCAATTAACCTCATATCTCAGTTCTAAAAACCCATTTAAATCGTATATATGACGTGCATAAAAGTCTAGAAGGTCTAAGCCAAATTTGTACATTTGAGCCATTTACAAAGAATTCATCAAGATCATGTAGAAAAATGAGTAGATTTGGGTATCAACATGATCGGTTCAGATGCATCATACTACTAGTAGGAGACTGTAATAATAAAATCAACCACAAATATTGAATTTCATCAAGATATGAATCTACTGTCCAAATTTCAGCCAAATCTAATGGTGAATCAAGGAGTTATGACACCTTGATGAAGACAACTTTAAACAGTTGTTTTCTCCTTCTTTGTTACAATCACTTGACTTCAGCGGTTCATATCTCATAACATAAGAAACAATTAGACATCTCCACCGTCCAGAATGTGAAATAAGAAGTTAATAACTACCTGACCAAGTTTTCGTACGATCTAACAATGGATTTGAGAGATCCAATACTTTGATATGAACTGCGCAAGACAACCTATTTTTCTGACCAGTTGTATTTAGAATGTTAGAACTCTTAAGATCGAACTCTTATCAAGATCTCTACCATTGAACATGAAACTATAGTAAATATGGACAATCTGTAAAATGTTCGGCTCGATCCAACCATGGATCAAAGGGATCTAACACTTGATGTAAAATGCTGCAAATAGGTTTTTTCTTCACTCTTTCTCTCCTCTTCTTTGAACATTTCAGCAACTCTCTAATTCTCAACTGTTTCACTGCAATTTCTCAATCTAGCAAGTTATTTGATATTGCCAACAAGTCAAGACCACTTCCACAAGTTCATTCCCCTCACAAGTGGCTGCAATGGCCTAAACATATGTCTCATTTCACTTGCAAAATGGATGCATATGGGCAATACACATGTGACATATTACTTGCAAGGTGTTTGCAAATGCTTAATTCAGCAAATGATAAAATGAGCTCAAACAACCCCTAAGTGGCTGATATAGGCAATACACGTGTTAATTCACTTGTTAGGTGGATGCTAAAGAAATGAGACATTTGTTGCATACATGCACCCACCATGTGCACACTGTCCCACTTTTACCATATTTATTTATGGTTTTTTTTATCCTTGGTCCACATACACATCAATACCCTTATTATACACCTAAAGGTCATGTATATTTGTATACGCGTATAAATACACCTGACAATATGTATTAGTCAACTTAATTGTTTGACTCGTACACACGGGGTGTTACAATTTGAAATTTGAAATTGGGCATTGGTGATTTGGAGAGGGGATCCAAAGTGAGCACTTGCGCTAGAAATGTGAAATCGATTTAATATTAGTGAGAAAACCCACTCGGGGTATTCTTCCACTTCTTGGTTATGTTGTATGACATTGTAGCTATGAACTGTTTTCAATGATAAGCATGTATGAGTGACATGGTATATTGTTTGAGTTCATGAAACTATATTTCGAAAACGAAACATGTCTAACTTACAATAGTTGGTTAGAACACGTGTCATTCCAAGAATAAGTCCCGCATGAGTAATACCTTGAGTATCTCATGGACTTAGTGGCTGCTTTGGAATTGATAGAAATGAATTAAGTATGAGAAGACAGTTAGGCTACCTTTGTTTGGGCTGAACGAGATGTGAGTCCCGCTCTATACTTGGAAGGTGAGAGATAAATGAGACTTTCAATGGAAAATATATATGTTTTGAAAAATATTGCAGGAAGCTTCAAGCTATTTGTGTGCATATATGTATTGTTACTTTTGCACTTGCTTCTTTAAATGTGTTTTGATTATGACTTTATCATCATGTTTATTAAATGCGTATGAATGCCATAAAATGGAAAATATTCAATGAGCTTGATGTAGCTCACCCAATTCCTCTCAAACATTTTAGGTAAATATGCTAAAGGAACAGGTAAAGCGAAGGAAGAGTAGTTTACTCTTCATCATTTATGTATGTATTGTTGTATGTATATGGTTGAGTGGGTTTTGTTTATACTATCTTTTGATATATATAATTAGCATGTTATATGTATATATTATCACTAGACGAGAAGAGTGATAACATGACGTATGATTTTGTAATTTGGGAGAAAACTTTAGATGTGAATATTAGAAAGGTTGTGATTATGGCTTGTGGATGGGTAATGGATTGATGATGTAAATAGTTTGTTAATGAATACATGATAGATGAGTATAGATGTGAATAAAATATATGTGAATTGAATTTGTGGTTTATCAGGAAAGTTTTATTTTATGAGTATAGTTTGTTAATGAATTTGTGCTTTTTTTTTTTTATTTTTAAGTGCTACACTAGTGATTGATAATCTTCCATGCATTGTCCAAATTATCATTTATTTAATGTGGTATGATACCCCCAAATCTTTTCTTTCAGTCAGTTCCAAGGTCATCTGCTCACCGATTGAGCAGATGTAATTTTTTGTTTTCCCATTTCTATGTATGGTTAGAAGAATCTCTTTCTTGTGTTGTTGATATTGTAATGAAAGAGGTTAGTCCTCTTTCTGTTTCTATGAAATGAATTGGGTTTTAGAAAAAAAAAAAAAAAGGATATTTAATTCGTTGTCAAAAAAAGTAGTAGATATTGTAAAAGGTTGCAGGACCATCCAGCTATTGACCCTCCTTCCCTCTGGTCTGAAGCCAGAAATCGTGATTTATATATTTGAAAGGTTGATCTACGGCCCAAAGCGTAACACGCACGTACACCTTCAACCACGTAGTCAACTTCGCACTCTGTTGCTAAACCCTCCAGTTCCTCCCGGCCTAAAGCCCTGAAAACGGTTAGGGTTTTCGGTTACTTGCAAGAACACGAAGAAGAAGAGGAAGAACAATAAAAAAACAAACAAACAAAGAAAGAATCGGAGCTAACGACGCAATGGATTCAGCTGAATGAATTGAATATCATACCGGAATCGCCATCACTGAAAACGAAGAAGAATAAGAGATGGGGAAGATCCCGCCTTCGCTCAAAACATCAAACCTAGCCCTCACTGCTCTCAAGAACACTCGTTCACTTCCCACCGAAACTCCAAACTCCGCTCCTCCGCCATCTCGTTTCTCCCTATCCAAGAAACCCAAGAAAACCCAACGATCCTCCTCGTCCAAAACCCTAACCCCATCATTACCATCTCCGCAAACCCAAAAACCCATTTTCAAATCTCCCAATCTCTCCGACGCCAAGAAAACCTTCGATTCAATTCTCTCCACCTCATCTTTCCCACTCGATGTTCGTCACAACAATTCCCTCCTTCAATCCTTTTCCCAAATCTCCACCCTTCAAGATTCCTTCTCTTTCCTCCAATACATGATCCGCAAACACCCTTCCTTCTCCCCTGATCGCTCCACCTACCATATCTTGCTCTCCCAATCCTGCAAATCACCTTCCGATCCCGACCTTTCGATTGTCCGTCGAGCCCTAGACGTAATGGTTAATGACGGCTTTGCGCCGGACCATGTATCTGTTGATATTGCCGTCCGATCGCTATGCTCTGTCGGTCGAGAAGAGGACGCGATCGAATTAGTCCAGGAATTGTCCCGCAAATACTCCCCACCGGACTCCTTTACCTACAATTTCCTTGTTAGGCATCTTTGCAAGACTAGGGCTTTATCTATGGTTTACAATTTCATTGACGAAATGCGGAATTCAGTGAGCTTGAAACCCGATCTTGTTACTTATACTATTTTGATTGACAATGTGTGTAATAGTAAGAACCTTAGAGAGGCGACGAGGTTGCTTGGAGTGCTTCACGAAGCAGGATTTAAGCCAGATTGTTTTCTTTACAATACAATTATGAAAGGTTATTGTATGTTGAGTCGTGGAGGTGAGGTAATTGGGGTTTATAAGAAGATGAAGGAGGAGGGTGTAGAGCCTGATCTTGTGACCTACAATACTTTGATATTTGGGTTGTCGAAGGTGGGAAGGGTGGAGGAAGCAAGAAAACATTTGGGTGTTATGGTGGAAATGGGACATTTTCCTGATACTGTTACATACACGTCTTTGATGAATGGGATGTGTCGTAAGGGGGAAGCTTTAAGAGCTTTGGAGCTATTAGGGGAGATGGAGGAACGGGGTTGTACTCCAAATTCATGTACCTATAACACATTGCTTTATGGGTTATGTAAGTCGAAGTTATTGGAGAAAGGCTTGGAATTGTATGAACTGATGAAGTCGAATGGGATGAAGTTTGAGGCGGGATCCTATGCTAGTTTCCTTAGGGCATTGTGTAGGAATGGTAGAATTGCAGAGGCTTATGAAGTTTTTGATTATGCAGTGGTGAGTAAGAGTTTGACAGATGTTGCTGCTTACTCAACATTGGAGGGCACACTCAAGTGGCTTAAGAAAGCTAAGGCAGAGTTACATACTTGAATGACTGGTCTGTTTCTTGTCCTTCATTATTTCTTCCCTTTCGATCACTGTGATTTTAAATTATTCTATTATTCATTTTATTGATATATTGTTAAAGTTTTGTGTTTCCTTTGCTGTGAGGTGAGTTATTTTGTTATTATCAGATTCATGCTTGATCTGAATTATTGTTAACTTCTTGAAATGGATAATGTGACAAAATTTCATGTCTCCTGATCTATACTATTTTGTTTCTCTTGTATATTCTAATGATATTTCTTATTGGGCTACAATATAGAGATGCAATTACTTTTGGTAAGCAACACGACTTTGCACGTAATGCCTCTAGGGGATCTCGTTCTCATCTAAATATCACTTAGAATTGTAAAGCTTGATCAATTGATTCTATTTGTTGTTTTAACGAGAGAAATGCCAAATATTTTTGAATCTGGTGGCTATTGGATATACTTGAGAAGGAAAAACTTGAGAAGGAAAAACTTGAGAAGGAAAAACAAAATGCAAGGAGTAAAAAAAGCGGGGGGGGGGGGATTGGTTGAGTAGCCATACCTTTAAAGTGTGTTTCCGACAAAGATCAATCTCGGAAAAATGACATATTAATATTAAAGTTGGTGGGAAATTTTGATGATTATGATTTTGAAGCTTGGAGGCAAACCAATTATGTCTATGTATGATTTGATGATGCGTATGATGTTTGAAAATAAACATTGTGGAAGGACTAAAGTATGTATAAACATTCATCTACTGAAATTTCTGAAGTTAAAGATGATGCTAATGGGATATATTTGAGAATTATAATGCAATTCTTTTTCGGGGGTAAGGTGGGGGGTAGCTTGTTAAGAGAGGATTGGGATTATTTGGTTCCTAGTTTCTTTGAGATGTGGAACAGTGGAAGGCATACCATTTTTGTACATATGACTGAAATAGTGACAAATAAAGATAAATTTACTGAAAATTGTGAATGCCCACTAATGGAAAAGAGATGTATCAAACCCCTATGAACTTCATATTATGATTATTCATATAAAGTTTTTATTGGGAGAAGAGCCTTAATGGAGAATATAAGTTATTTTGTCTTGCTTTCTCTTAGTTAATGCTATAGTGGTATGAATCTTGAGGAGACACTGATGAAACTATTGAAAATAAAGTGTGAAGTTGTTGTTAAAAATGCAATTATAGAATCCTTAAGGAATATTCACACATTCATAATGGTAATTGGATCATTTTGATGATCAAGATTTATAAGCTTGCAGATGGATTAAGCTTGTCTACTTCTGATTTGGTGAGGCATATAATACTTAGATAGTTAAATATGTCTAATGGGAAAATGCGTTCGAAGACTGAAGTACAAATTTCTCATGGTAATGGGCATCAAATGATATTAAGGATTTATCCTGTATTTGGCTATTTGCAAGTGTGTGGCTATTGTTGTTGTAATTTGGTTTAATATTTGCCACCCAGATGTAAGTAAATACCTGTAACGACCCATAAAAAATAATAATAAGTAAATAGTTTATTCATAAAACAAGGAAGTGGTCACACAGAAAAAGTAAAATAAAATAAAAAAGAAGCCCTCTCCATGCATGAAGCAGTGTTGTCAAGGCGGCGCCTAGGCCCCTTGGGTAGTGGCACTGCCTAGACCACTGTCTAGGCAGTTTGGGGAGGTCTAAGCAAATATTTTTTTTTAAAGGATTTTTTAAAATTTTTTTTTTTTGTTAAAACCTGCGAAATCCTCTCCTTTCTTCCACTTCAACTTCAGAATTAAATTAATAATTACATATATATAAATATATATGGAGTGAGGGACCAATGAATAAGTAAATAAAATTTTCAGGGACCTCTAAATAAATATGTTATATCCCCCTAGGCCACGCCTCGCCTAATTAAGGTTGACCGCCTACCACCGCCTTTCCGTCTTGACAACACTGGCATGAAGCGAGGTGAGCTTTTGGAGGTTGAGTATGAGAGGGTTTTTTGGAGTTGGAATGAAATAGCTTTTTGAGTTTAAATAAAAAAATTAGTGTTTTTGGAAGAAGGGATGATTCCGTCAATCTTACGGCCATTAGAAAAGAGAGTGCGAAACAAGGTGAAAGGAAGAAGAATGTGTGCAAAATAAGAATCTAGGTAGAAGAAAGGGGAAATCGCTAGTTCCTAAAGTGCAAGGTCAAGATTTTGTTAGTTATTTTGGTAATGAGTTTTTTCTTCTTCTTTTTCCTGTTTCATCCTTCGAAATCAAATCTAAAATAAGAAATAAGTCTCGTTTGATGTGGATGAGACTGAAGATTGTGGGGGCTTCACAACTTGGGGAGTTGCACCCAATGTTAAGATCTTAGCTCTAAGTTCTAACAAAAAAAATAAGAAATTGGCAAAAGACATTGTTAAAAGGTGTAGAGATAAGTTTTTTACATTGGATGGTATTATAATGTAAAAAATAAAATAAAATAAAGCGTCCTTGTGGAAAAAAAATAGTGAATAATAATAGCAATAGAATAAAATAGAAGGGAATTCTAAATTATTTAGTTGTTGTGTATCGTAGTATCGAAATTAATTTGGGAAATATATTGTTGAAAATTTTGGATTCTACTGCACTGTACAAGAGTTTGGAGGGATTGAAGTAGCAAGTTGAAGCATCTAAGTTAGGTAGGTTTATAATATGAAATTGGGTTTTGATTGTGAAAAAATGGAAAGTAAGGCCCTTAAATTGCATGCTTCTAAGTTTAATTATTAATTTGTAAAGTTGATTTATTGTGTGTTGAAATTAATGTTGAATTAATTCTCCCTTTGTTTATCTTGTTGGAAAAATTACCTTGTGTATGGAGTGGTCACCCATATTATTTTTTGCTTTATTTCATTGGTGAAAGTAATATATATATATATTATATTTTGAAACTTAGAGTTTGTGAATGATTGTCAAGTGTGTGCTAAGGGAAATAGAGATAGGGCTCGGAGCCCTTGTGTTGAAAATCCCTAAACACCGTGGTGGAGTAACGAAGGGGTGGTCTCAGTCTTGCAATGAGGAGCCCTTAAATCCGAATACCAAGAACACATGTTGTGAACTTGAATTTTTTTTTATTTTTTTTTGTGGATTGGTAAAAAATATTATTTGTTTAAATATTTAGTTGTGCCCATGTTTTTTTGAAAATCTGCATGTTTTTAAATATATATATTAAAAATAAAACTTATTTGTCATGAGTTTTCCTATAGGCCTTGTTAGAGATCACACATGATTTTCAAGTACCAAGGAAACAAAGAAGGGCAAAGAGATCAAGGAATCTTGAAGATCAAAGATGAAGTTAGATAATTATTTAGAGATTTTTTTTTATTTAGTATTGTTTTTGTGGGTTTTAGTTGTTGAAGACTTTAGGATTTGTTTTAGGAGATACTATGTTAGTTTTTATTTGGATTTATATGTTGTGCTTGGTGGATATGAATTATATTAAACATTTTAGGAATTTATTTAGAGTTACTTGAGTATTTTGTAAAAACAAATAATGCTTGTTTGATTTTATATTAGCATATGAAATTAATTATGAATTATATTTTTTGAAGATTTATTATTTAGTTGCGCCTTCCTGTGTGGGGGGTGTAACAAGTTATGGTCCTAAGGCTTCAGGTCTATATGGGAAGTAGATTGAGGAAGAAAAATATAAGTTATGGGTTTTCAATTTGGTATTATAAAATTAAAATTATAAGGATCGATCCAATTTTATTAGTGAAAATCATAAGGATGTTTGATTTACATTTATTGAGTGTTGTAAGGAAAATTTATATGATCCAATGTAGAATTAATTTTCTTACAAAAATTTAAAAATGCCTCGAGTTAGGGGAGCTACATCATCACAAGACACTATAAGTTTGGTTGATTTACACTAAAATGTTCAGGATATAGTTGACTCATTTTGTCGATATACGGCTAGAGGTACTAGGATACCTAGGGAACATACTAAGAATAAGTCAAGGAAGGTGATGAGGGTGTTCAAAAGGTATAACCCTTCTATCTTCAAAGATCAAGGGGAAGGTTGATCCGAATGTTGCTTAGAAATGGATGAAGCAAATGGATTGCACGTTGGAAAATTTGGATCTGCCAACTGATCTGTTGGAGCAACTAGCAACTTTTCAATTAGTAAGAGAGATAAAACATTGGTGGAAGTTTGCAAAGTAATCGAAGGGAGTTGAAGAGTAGAATTGGGAAACATTCAAAGATATCTTTTTTGGGAAACTATTTTCCAAGTGTGTATAAGGATGCAAAATTAGATGAGTTTCTTCAGTTGAAATAAAAGAACATGACTATGGCCCAGTATTAGGTTAAGTTTGAAGCCTTAGCCAAATTTTCCCCTTTTGTTGTTTTTAACCCAAAAGAGGAGATATGACATTTTATAAATAGATTGAGACCTTCTATTTGTAAGGGAGTGAGATAATTGGATCTTGATGACTTTTTGGAGGTTGTTAGACGTGTTTTGATGGTTGAGCAAAATTTGGAAGATACTAAGAAAATTGTGGATTCAAGGAAGACAAATACGACCAAGCAAGGGGAAATGACGAGAAGCAAAAATGGAATGGTGGCCAGAAGTGTAATCAACAAAAATCTCGCATTGGTGATGACTTTGGTTCTCTTTTGTGAATGAGGACTTGTTTTGAGTGTGGACAACCGAACCATTTTAAAAGGGAGCATCCAACTGATATGCAAGAGTAGCAGAAAAACCAACCTAGATGGCAACAGTCACAACAAGGTGGGCATATGAATCAAAGTCAAGGAAGCAAATATTTTAAGAAGACTCAACAATCTAATGTTCACCCAAGGTCGAGCCTATGCGTTGATCAGGGTAAATCTCTTTAAAAAAACCCATTCTGTTTTTGGATGTAGGCTTGGTAGTTCTTCAGGAAATATTTATGAGAACTCTTTAACCACAGGGATGGTATACACCTTAGATTCACCAATCTCTGTACCCACAACATTGCCCATCCGCCCTAGATAATCTTTTTCTTTCTGAGATTTAGCATAAATACATGGATGACCCCTATTCTTTTTCCCATAAGACATGATATGTAATACCATTTGGCATGATGATAGCAATCTTTTTATTTTGACATTCAATATTAGCACTGAATGCCGATATCCAATCCATTCTCAGAATGACATCAAAAGGACTCATTTCCATCACAATCAAATCAAACTCAATCCTATGATCTCCTATGACAATCTCACATTTAGGACACATTATCCCAAGACCCAAATAATTACTAGTACCTAGGTTCAACATGCAACATCAATCCAATGGTTCAAGTTCTAAACCCAAAGTGCTGACAAACACGAGATATAAGAGCGTGTAGCACCAAAATCGAATAATACTCGAGCTTGTGTATTAAACATAAGAAATGTACCTTCTATCACAACATTATCCATTGGTTGTTCGGGTTGGATCAATGTATAGGCTCAACCTTAGGTTTTCTTCTAAAATGGCATGGCTGTCCATACTTAAGTCGTCATTCCTAAAAGAGAACCAAAGTTATCACTAGTGTGAGTTTTTTGTTGATTACTCTTTTGCCCATCATTCCATCTCTGCTTCTTGTTATTTCCCTTTGGTTGAATTTGGTTGTTATTTCTCTTTCTTTATTCAGCAATCTTTTTAGTATCTTCTAGATCTTGTTCAGCTGTCAAAGCACATTTGACAACTCTTGAGAAGTCATCAAGATCCAATAATCGCACTCCCTTACGGATGGATGGTCTCAACCCATTTATAAAATGTCGAATCTTTTCCTTTGGGTTAGAAATAACAAAAGGGTTAAATCTAGCCAAGGCTTCTAACTTAGCTTGATACTAGGCCACAATTATGTCCTTTTGTACTAGCTGAAGAAACTCATCTAATTTGCATCTTTATACTCACTAGGAACATACTTCCCCTAAATCACCTTTGATTGTTTCCCAGGTCCACTCTTTAGCTATTTTCGATTGCTTTGCAAACTACCACCAATGTTTTGCTTCTATTTGTTGAAAAGTTGCTAGTTGCACACATAGTTCAGCTAACATTAAAAAATAATAATAAAATTGACATTTAATATCCACTTGTTGAAATAACATCAAGAGAGTTGTAATTTTTCTTAGTTAATTTCATACTAAATTACCAAGTTTATTAAAATTCTTATCCACCTAACACTAAATATATGACCAAATCAAACTAACATACCATCAACCAAGAGAAAATTCCAATGTCTTCAACAATGAAATCTGTAAGTTTAAACTAGAACAAATATATCATAATAATTTTCTAACTTCATTGTTGACCTTGAAGTCTCCAGAACTTCCTTGCTTTTCTCTATTTTCTTGGTACCTAAAAAGTAGGCGTGAGCTAACAAGCCCAATAGATAGAGTCATGAGATATAATGTTTTATTTTTTAACAAAATATTTGAAGTCGTGCAAGTTTTCGAATCCCGTGATCACAATTAAATATTTAAACAACTAATGTTTCTGATCAAGCCATTTTTTTAACTTGACAACATGTGTCCTTGGCCCTCGAATTTACGGGCTCATCATCGCAGGACTGAGATGACCCCCTCATTACTGCACCATGGGCTTTGAGCCCCGTCTTTATTTTCTTTGGCACACACATGACAACTCATATAAAAACATTCACATACTTAAAACACAAATATATATTATTTTCACCAATAAAAGAAACAAAAAATAATATATATAATTAGTCCATGAACAAGACAATATTTTTTTTTCCAACGATATAAATAACTCGAGAATTCACTCAGTATCAATTTCTACATACAATAAATCACTTTACAAATCAATAAATAACATTAGAAACATGCAATTTGAAGGGTCGTACTTTCCAAGTTTTCACAATCAAAATTCCAATTATATGTCATACATCTACCTTAGTTGCTTCAAGTTGTTCTTTCAGTCCCTCCAAGCTTTTCACCAATGCCATGGAATCCTAAAATTTCTAATAATGTATCTTTAGAAAATAATTTCAACACTATGATATACGGTAACTAACTAATTTTAAAATCTCTTTCTATTCTACTTATTCTTATTATTATTATTCTTATTATTATTATTATTTTTACTACCCACACCAATGCTCCCAAACTATTCCACAAATTTGATATTTTTTATACGTTAAATACAATACAAAATAAAACTAATCTCTATACCTTTGAACAACACCTTTTCCCTTTTTTTTCTTTTTTTCCAAAACCACCGATCAATCTTTTGATGCGAAATTGCGAATCCATGAGTGCAAAACCTCCCACAACTATCAATTTCTCTCTACACCAAAGGAAATTTCTTTCTTTTTATTTTTGATTTCTAAGAATGAAGAAGAAGAAGAAGTAATTGGGAAGATCGAGACCTTGCACTTTAGAACTAGCAATTTTCCTTTACTTTTTTTTAGGTTTCTGCTCCACACACCTTTCGCACTTTCTCTTTTCTAATGGTTATGAGATTAAAGAATTCATCTCTTAAATCTCTCCAACAAAAATCTTCTTCAATAGAACTCCAAAACTTTTAATCTTTTCAAACTCTAAAAACTTTCCTATTTCAACTTTAAAAACCTTTTCTTATTCAAAGTCCAAAAACTAGAGTTGGAATAGGTTTCTTTTTATTTATTTATTGATTTTTATTTCTTTTAATTTTTATGGGGCCCACATCCCTGTTTTGTGGATAAACTATTTATTTGCTTGTTTTTATTTTTATTTTGTTTGAGCCGTTACAGCTAGGGTCT
Source organism: Paratinospora sagittata (assembly GCA_035771175.1). Classification (NCBI taxonomy): domain Eukaryota; kingdom Viridiplantae; phylum Streptophyta; class Magnoliopsida; order Ranunculales; family Menispermaceae; genus Paratinospora; species Paratinospora sagittata. The sequence goes on along the minus strand of CM069603.1, from coordinate 51,934,462 downwards.
TCGAGAACAAATCTAAGGTGGTCCATGTAATATGGGAGTCGTCTAAGTTCTTAGCTGCGTGCTGGATTGGGTTAGGAACTGGTTGACTATGCCAATGTTAGCAGTCTTGATTGGTTTGAGGTTTTTGGGGGTGATAAGTACTTGCAGTGCTATGCTATTTCCACTACGGTATGCTTCTTTCCCATTTTAATATAAAATCTATCTTGTTTGCTCTAAAAAAAAACTACCTCTCTCTCTTTCTGGTATATAAACATTTATTATTAGAGTAATGAGGCTGTGAGAGAAATAGATCTGAGCATAGGTTGGACCCCTTTGATTCTTCCCTTTAGCTGATTCGATTTTCATCTCTCGTGGACTTAAGGTGAAATTTCGCTGAACTACGTAAATCTTTTTGTTCTTGTTTGTGAGTGTACAAGCATTTATTTTATTTATACATTAGATTTGCATTCTGCTTCATTGCGTACAACAATTAATTGTCAGGATTTTGGTAATACTATACTTGACCTTTGTGAGGATGCGGGATCAAATTTTGAAATAATGAAACATTTGAGCTTATATGAATGAGAGATGCAGCTAATGACAAAATGAACTTGGCGTTTCATCTGGAGGTTTTTTTTTTGGGTTGTTGTGTTGAGCCATCTGTTCTGACTTGGTGATTCTGGAGTTTTGGGCTTTACATTGGTAGCAATTATATAGATATCAGGCATGCACTTGTTCTGGCCTGTTACTTTATCACACTCCTCGTAATCCAGCAGTGGCCAACTCCTTGGAGATTTCACTTTTCAGAAAGCCTGTAACTTCTTATGCAGAGCAGCAGGAAGTGTACTCATTATCTCACTCCTTTCCTGTTCAGCTAGTGTTTGCTGCTTGGAGGACATTTTGTCTCAATATTTGCTGTTTCACTGAATTGTGTTACATGTGAGGTTTACCGAAATTGGAATCCCATCTCTGTGCACATATTATGTACTGCAAGAGTTTTTTAAGCATCCACTCCGGCTGGTGGCGCACTTGCTCAGGGGATGACCATTGTTCTTTTTGTTTCCTAGAAAACAAAATGATCTGTTAAGCATGAGTCAAGATTAGGCTGTTCTGTAGTCCGCAGTATGTTATGTGTTTGAATTTACATGTAAAAGACTTAAACGAGGTTCAAGCATTTAATCACCATTTCACTTCAATCCCATGGAGCCCAGTTTTAACTTTTAATTGAAGCCTGGCTTCAGACAAAGTTGCTGCATCTTAGGGTTCTTGAGACTGCTAAGCCCCTGCTGTTCTGTTGACTTTGTGATTTAGACATGTAAAGAAATGACTTTGGACATGTTCTTTTGTTATTTATTATTTTATTGTGAATGCTCGAGTACGGTTTGATAGCTTCTTTGTAAAATTTGTGGAATCATGTTTTATATTGTTATTTGTAAAAGTTATTTTGAGTATGACATAAAAAGTTTATCCTTGCCAAAAGCAATATTTTTAATAGTTGGCATAGCTATTGATTCTCAGATTGTAAATCAAAGTAGTAGAGTTTGAAATCATAACCTCTCAATCGTATATATTTTGGAAAAAATGGCTAGTAATTCGGCTAAATATTCCCAGATTAAAGTAGTCATGAACCTTCAAGTGGGTAGTGAGACTTGCGAAGGTGACGACGAGTCTTCAAAATACCAGGAACCTTCAAGCTGACTTTCTAGGAAACCAGTCTGCACTTTTTTATACTGTCAGCCTTCCGCTCATAAATCTCAACCTCAGGATATATACAGCTTGTCCTATTCCCAGAAGACAAACTAAGAGTACGTTTCGTCATCGATCCACTTTGTAATTATCGCCATATATTTGGGCACAAGTTAAACATGGTTTTGCCTACTCATCTAAGATAGCTCTATAACTTGCTTCGTGGCATCATCATCTCCCTTAACGAAGGAACTAGTAGATAATTGGTGCAGTAATACAATAAGGCATGCCAAGGTGTCAAATCGCACCTCTCGTGTGCATTTAATGTTTTTTTTTTAGTAAATTTCAACTCATCAACATTGCACTCTCCATGCGATTCCTCGTGTCTCCTTGGCCCCTGTGCACTTGCTGTCATTCAGCTTAAAATATAATTCTCCGTATTATACTGGAATTTCCTACGTACTTTCCTTGAATAGATCACAGATCTAAAATGTGATGTTACTTGTGTATATGTAGCCTGAACTGCTCTTATAAAGGCAGTGAAGTTCCGTTTGTCGCCCACACACTGGCATACTACGTAGAATCATAAACCATTCACAATTGGTTATTAATCATAAAATGGAGATGTTACGATCCAATTTCTGCACACTCAAAAACTTGCATGATTGTGCAAATGATCTCCTTCACCCACCGATGATGCAACAAGCACTTGCTCATCATCGGCATGAGAAATGGGTGGATGAGGTGTGTGAAGGATCTCTAAGAATTTTAGATGTGTGTGGCATCACGAGGGATGTTTTGTTCCTCGGGTGGATGAGGTGTGTGAAGGATCTCTAAGAATTTTAGATGTGCGTGGCATCACGAGGGATGTTTTGTTCCTCGTGAAAGAACATTTACAACGTCTTCAATCTACTCTTCGCAGAAGTAGCTTTGTGGAACCAAACCTGCAAAGAAATGGCTCTTATCACTACTCTAGAACTAAGATGGAGAAGGATATGCGCAAGTGTCTAGAGGCATTAAAGGGTATTACAGAAAGCTGTGCTCCCTTACCCATTTCAGATGCAGACCACAATGTTGTGGCAGTAGTTATTGTACTGAGAGAACTGAGAATGACCACCATCTCCATTGTGGAGTCTATTTTGTCCTTCATGTGTGCCTCAAAGCCGAAGCCAAAGTCAAAGAGGCAGTCCATTTTGAAGTACTTTCTAGCAAATCGAGTCGTGAATACAATGGAGGAGCATGGAATGCTGGAGGTAGACACAGATTTCTCTTCCCTCTGTGAATACAATGTGTGTGAGAAATCTAAGTTGATGAGAATTCAAACTGCAATCAAGCGCTTGGAGTCATTGGAGACTGCCATTGAAGATCTTGAAGTTGAATTGGAGTGCATGTTTAAGCACTTAATGCAAACTAGAGTGTCACTTCTTAACATACTCAATCAGTAGTAGGATGGTTTCCCTCTAATGCCTCCATCCACTGTGAACACTTAGAGAAAACGAAGAGTAGATGCAATTCTTTCATTTCTAATGTAACTTCCAGTAATGATCTCATTCTTTCATTAGTAATTCAAATAAGAATGCTTCCAGTTGCCATTTTTGTTTCTTTCAATTTCCAATTTGCCTTTTTTTTTTTTTTTTTAATGAATTCTCTTTTGAGTACTCCAATTTGCATTTTGAATCTATACTCAGTCGGTGGAATGACAATGTAAGGCTTCATGCTTTTGTGTTAAAGAAAAATGTGGAGATAGAAGAAGAAGGTCTCTTGCTTGGAACACTGATAGGTAATGTAGCGAGCATTCAAATTCCGCCGTAGAACTCTACTTGTTTGATTAGATCCTAGTAGTTGTCGGACGTTGCAAGATATTGTCCCATTTGTTAGTCCCCAAGTTGGGCTTACTAGCATATGGGCACACCCATCGTGTGTGCCTTGGTGGAATGTCCTTACCAGTCATAGGTCAAAAGAGCACTTTGCTAATGTAGGACTAATCTCAGGAGTTGAACTCATAAAACTGAAGATCTAAATTCCCTGAGAAAGAATTTTCTCAAAATAAAACTATTCTCTGGTGGCGACTAGATAAAAGCATTATTGCATCTTGTACAAGACATTCACTTTGAAGTTCAATATGAATCTTTAGGAACCTATCATGATGCTCATGAAAGAGTTGGCCAACACAAATCAAAGAATCACAAAGCAGTGTAAAAAAAGATTTAAGCTCTAGGCACCGAAAAGTCAATATTGCTCTCACAAGAATTGAAAAACCTTATGAACAAGTACAACTCAATATTCTTTCAGAATTTATAGCCGGGCAACTTAATAATAATGTTCCATTCATAATGCAATGAAAAAAGCTATTGAATTAACATTTTTCCAACAGGGGAGCTGGGATCTGGGCAACAGAAAGAAAACAAAATATAAACCATTAGTGATCAATCATACGAAAAAAAAAAATGCAGTATCAGTGAACTTGAAATGTATTTTTATTATGTAGTGTTTCATTTGACACTTTTAACACATTGAGCTAGTTGCAAGAAATCCGTTGGCATAACTGATTGAGTGGACATGATATGGGTTTCCTGTCATGGCTGAAGAGAAGTCATCTTTGCGAAGCTAGCACAGAAAGAAGCTGGACTTTCTATGCTCAATTCCAGCTTGAGCATGAACTGATGCATTTTTTTGAATTCCCTTGATCTACGTACATTGTTATATAAGTGCCAGTATAAAAGATCAAGAGAAGACAAGAAGAATCAGACTTGTTAATGCCATATAGCTCATTCTTTGAATTTGGTTATGTTTGTTGCCTTCAATACAGTCTGCGACTATGGGTTTTTGTTTTTCTTTCTGGTCTCTGAATAAAGAACCGATTCTATAGTGAAAAATTAGTATTTTCATCTAGTCTAGATTGATTTATGAGAGAGAGAAAATAAGGACCCAGGATTGCACGTCTTCGTGCCTACCTCCACATCCCACAGATTCTGTCATCTTGCTCTATTGATGTAAGCTGAGAGACTGCAATTTGGTGTCAGTTTCAGATTGGATGCCAAAGGTAAAAATTCCAGTTTTGGATCCACCTATTTCAAAATTTGACTGAATGACTTGACTATTGAGCATTGATATCAAATACTATTATCTTTTTTTTTTTTTTGGGTCATACATTGATTTTAGACATTATATTGATTCCATTAGACATGTATAAAAAGAGATTATTATGTCTAATAACAAACACATATGGTCCAAATGACTAGTGGGCCTCATGGCTAGTCCATCTAAATTATTACGAGTGATGCTATATTGACATTTAAAAAATACATCACTTTTGTACACTTTGAATGTACCTTTGGATGTTATTTAAGCATGTTGTAATTATTATTTCTCAGCCGACAACAACTGCAAGGGGAGTTGAACTTGGGGGTTTTTACCACCTCTGCCAGAGGTATTTTCACATCAAATAACTGTTATCTTGACCACATAGCTTGGTTGCAAAACGGAAACGAATAATGGCATCTTTAATCGGAGACCAGTTCATGAAAAATTTTGAACCAAAAATCTATTTTGTCTCTCCGCGGAAACGAATAATGGCATCTTTAATCGGAGACCAGTTCATGAAAAGTTTTGAACCAAAAATTTATTTGTCTCTCCGAAATCTAACTATTAAGAGTCCTGAATTAAATTTGATTTCCATTGCATCTTGTGTCAACTTCCTCTGTCATTTTCTTATGCGGTGGATACCTTATGCTGGTTCTTTGAATGGGGATGAACAAGGGAACACAGCTTTATGGATCTGCTTGTGCATTTTAAAGCATCAAACCTTTAAATTGAATCTGTGTAGGAAAGATGTCAGCGACTGTTCTGTTTTGGAGCTGCAAAGCAAAGCAGAACACCAATTTATTAAATTCTTAAAATATTTCCAACAATGGAGATGCAAAATTTCGATCCGGTAGGCAAAATTGTACGGAGACTTACAAGTCGATCACGGAAGGCATAGTAGTTGCCCTTGGAAACAGAGCAGTACGGTCACGTTACTCGGTTGTCCCTTGCACGTGTAAGAGCCATGTACCAGCAATTCGAACGCATTGAGAAATGACCCGATAAACTCTGGAAAGACAAGATGTATATTGGGCACATAATTATTTATTCCTTTTGTTGATTCTTGTCCCTTTATTAATCTCTCTACTTCTTTAGAAAAATTAATATAGATGAGCCTTATAATCATAATAAATCAAGAATACAACCCATACAGAGATTAAACAACAAAATTACAAACAGAGCCTGTTGGCAGAAAACGTGACAACCAAACAAATTAGAAGGAAGATCCACATGCTTGGCATTACATGCTCATCGTAGCAATACAGGGAAGGTGTTGATTCTTCCTGTCTCCAATTCCCATCTTGATGTTTTGTTATATAAATAGATAGATAGATCCAAGAGCTTATTACAAGACACATCTCACTTTTTAATCCTGTGTGCAAAAGGAACAAATGGCTTCTTCTTTTTCTTCAAAGCAATTCCACATCCGATCCATAAGCTTGCCTTCTAGATTGCATCCTAACAATGTTAGAATCACAGAAGAATTAAACAAGCTAAACACTTGGGAGACAACAGCATGCATTGAAAAGGCAGAGACAATCCTCACTGGTCTCTCTGGTCTCGCAGATTTGTACGACGGCATCCAGGACCTGCTTCAGACTCCACGTACCCAGCAAGCCCAACTCCGCCTTCAACACGAGAAATGGGTGGATGAGGTGCTAGAAGGGTCTGTGAGATTATTGGACATGTGTGACACTTCAAGGAACATTCTGTTGCAAATGAAGGAAACCACTAAAGATGTTCAAATGGCGCTGCGCAAAAGGGGAGGAGAGTCAAGCTGGGAAAGCAGTATTGATGGTTACATGTGCTGCAAAAAGAAAGCAAGGAAGGAAATTAATAAGTGTCTTGGAGAAATGAAGCGACTAGAGGCCAAGTTTGGGTCTTCATATTTGCTATCAGATTTGGATCAACATCAATCAGCAGTCGTTAGTGCTCTACGAGAAGCGAGCAGTATTGCCATCTGTGTGTTCAGGTCGCTGTTATCATACATATCTACAGCTTCAAGAGCCAAGACTAGAAAATGGTCATTGGTTACAAAGTTGCTGCAAAAGGAGAAAATTGTGAGCAAGGAAGATGATGAAGTCAGGAATGAGGTGGAGGGTGTGGATATGGCACTTCATGGGCTATGTGGGCTGAGTTCAAATAAGGAAGCCAAGGTTGAGAGGTTGGAAGTGGCACAAAAGAGGCTTAAGGCTTTGGACCTTGGCTTGGAAGGTCTTGAGGATGGGTTGGAGCGCCTGTTCAAGAGCCTAATCCAAGCTAGAGTTACTCTCCTTAACAATCTGTGTCACTAGCTAGAGATTATTGCCTCTTAAAACCCATCACTGGCATCCGAATTTTAGAGGATTTGTGAACTTCATGGGTTTCAATTTTGATATCAAGTTTATGTATAGGCGAATCAAAATGTTTATATCTCTATATGAGATCAATCATATGAAGTCAAAATTAAATTTCAATTATTTGGTCTATTTCGTTACTTATTAATCACATTTTAGTTGGAATAGTTTTTGATATCTCTTTTATATTTCATGGTATTAAAAGTTTAAGTCTCCAATCTAAGTAGAAGATCAGTTTCCTCTGTTTATAGAGATTTATACTTTAATTTGGGTCTACTTGGTCTAATGGCCCTCTAATCCGCCAGCAATTCCCTTGTTACCTTTATAATTCAAATTTTGTATATAGATTTTTAAAATATAAAATAATAAATTGAAAATAAATATAATTGTTTAAGATTTGAACTATAATCATCATTTTTTTTATAAAGTTTACATTTGGGATATAAAATCAAAACCATAAGGGTAATAAAAAAAACTCTGTTATATTAACAAATCATATGTTTAATTTATTGTGTTTACATAAATATTTATAACTTAGAATTATTTTATATCAATTATTTCATTTGTTATTTCCAAATGTAATAAATTTCTTAATTTATGTAATATAATTTACACGGGTATAAGTTTGAAAGGAGGTTGGAGATTATTCACAAAATTTAGGAATATTGATGTTCCCAATAATTGGCCAAACCCGAAAGTTTTCCCAGAAATAGAAGGTTGTAGAAAGCGCTAGAGTGACTTTTCTAGAAAACTCTCCTACTCCTCCGTAGAGCAATTAAAGGTCTCTTCGCGAATTATCGCGATTTCTCTAGCAGAGCGTCGAACGATTTCGGAAGTTGCCTTCTTCTTCTATAAATAGCTGCAGCACTTGCAGTCTCAATTGCGTAAAAACAAGAGCATCGATATCATCTCTGAGAAAGCAATCCGGTCAGACTTGTTCCTAACCTATCTACCACCAAACCTAAGATCTTCGTACCCAAACACCCAACAAAGAGAATCATGTCGATCATCCCAAGCTTCTTCGGTGGACGCCGAACAAACTTCGCCGATCCTTTCACTCTAGACGTGCGGGATACATTTAGAGACTTCCCCTTTTCCGGAGCCCTATCACGCCCTGAATTCTCGTTCTCAAACGAGGCAACGCAATTCGCGAACACTCGCATAGATTGGAAGGAGACTCCAGAAGCCCACGTTTTCAAAGTAGATGTTCCTGGACTGAAGAAGGAAGAAGTGAAGGTTGAAGTAGAAGAAGGGAAAATTCTGCAGATAAGTGGAGAGAGGAGCAAAGAACAGGAGGAGAAGAATGACACGTGGCATCGCGTTGAGCGGAGCAGCGGCAAGTTCCTCCGCCGGTTCCGGTTGCCGGAGAATGCCAAGGTAAATGAGGTCAAGGCTTCTATGGAGAACGGAGTGCTCACTGTGACCGTGCCGAAGGAGGAGGTCAAGAAGCCTGAAGGCAAAGCCGTTCAAATCTCTGGTTGAGATAGATTATTAAATTTGCATCTTTGATTAATATATATTAATGTTATATATGAGTTACATAGTCAAGTTTAAATTGTGAAAGAAAAATCCTTATTGTGAGTGTCAAAGTGCTTTGTATGTCTATGTGTAATCTTCTTTGTAATGAAAACTTCATATTAATAAATCGACATTATAATTTAATATAGGTGAAGGGCCTTTTTAAGAGTTTTGAGTTAATCTTTTATCTTCTTTCGAGTGATGGGTATTTTTCTTTCTTTTTTTAGCAATTCTCTTTCTTTTCAGTCTTTACTACATTGGTAAAAAATATAAGACAATCCTTTCGTCTCTTATTAGATTAGTCGATGTAAATTAATCTAAGGTTTATGCTGTGGCTAGATCACACAATAAATCTTTTTTTTTTTTTATTTGTCAAAAAAAATAAACACTTCAATTAGAGTTCTTAATCTATCTATATTATTATAATAAATCTTTTTAGGAACTGCTCACTGTATGAAAAACAGACATTAAATTAACGAGGACAAAATCAGTAATTTTAAATAATTAATTTTATTATTTTCTCTCCATATCTCTGCTTCCCACAAGTAGGGAAAATCTTTAACTGCTTCGTTAAAACTAACCCAACCTCATCGCAAACCATCATATTTCTACCGTTTCATCACTTCTACTCTTTTGTCTCCACCCAATTTCATACTTCTTCAATGTTTTGTAGCAGAAATCTTACATCGATCTTCTCTTTAAGAATTGCAATAATTGTTCATATTACTTATTACGGTGACTACTTCCAAATACAGATGAAGATCCTCAACACTTCAGGTATTGTTTCTCCCACACTTCTTCAGAATTTCTGTGAATAAAAAAAAATAAATTAAAAACCAAAATCTACAACTTCTTCCTAATTTATCATGTCGAAAACGATAAAATATTGATAAAACCTGCGACTTCTTCCTAATATACTGAATTTGGCGTTCAAATATTAATTTGACTTCAACTTTTGATTTAAAAAAATCTTTACACTCACTTTTTGAGTCCACAAACCCCTTTCATGATGAATTATAAATTGTAACACCTTTTATTAAACAAACAATATTCTCCATTTTCATCAACATTTCTTATCAATTTCTCTTTTATTAAGTTTGCTTAATAATTAGTAACATATATCTGTATTGAAAGTAATATATGATACCAGAGTTTGGGAGCCCCTCAATTAAACTACAACTCTCTAGAGTTTTTTCTGGTGAGTTATTATCTTTTATCTAATATAATCAATTAATTTGGTGACTTTAATTAATTATAATATTAATTTTGCAGTTAAAATTCTTAATTTATACTAGAAATTAAAATTTATCAATTTTAAATACCAGAGTTGAACTCTAGAGTTTTAAGAAAATACCAGTATTTCATGACCTTTAACTGTCTACCCAATTTTAAATGTAAGTATGGACTCTTCTGTGAAATAGGTCTAGTTTTAGTCACAATTCTCCACCAGAACAGTTACTTAAGATACGAAGCAGAGGTTTAACTGGGAAAGATAGATCTCATGCTTATCACTCAAGCAATATTTAATCAAGACAAGCGTGGGGAAGCTACAACACTGCTCATTTGCTATTAATTCTTTTTTATACGACAGCACAATTTCAATCAAGTAATTGGAGGAAGGGAAGTGCAGGGAAGAAGACAAGGTTGATGCCCGTGCGTTGTACCTAAAACTACAACATAATCAGCCACAAGATTGCTATAGAATTAACATAAGAATTAAGGCTGGTAACTATTTGAACAAACCTAATTTTTCTTATTTTCTTAAGATTTATATGTCTACTTACATTGTCACATATCCAAGATTATCCTCATGCTCTCTAAAATTCCTTATAGAAATGACCATAAATGGGAATTAACAAAAGAGGGTTGTCATCGACTCATCATGGTTACAACCATGCACCACACGTGTATGAAACTTGCTCTCTAGCACCGATTCAGCCATGTGATTTGCTGGTGGGCAACACCACAAGAAGGCCATACCTACCATGTGTGTCAATGAAAGGCTAACTAAAATATACGTCCTACCCCATTATCATTTTCAGGTCAATGCATTATAAATATTGGCTAACGTGACCCTGTAGGAGAGAAGGCCACAACATGCCAGTAAGCCACTGGTGTGGAACGTCATAATTTCCTGTATGGTACGGTTAAAACTTAAAATTAGCTTTACTGATATACGACTTTGATTGTATTATTGTGATGGATTAAATGTCTCTGGTCATCTGTACAACACAACAAACAAGGACGTACAATGATTAATTAAATAATTAGAACTTGTTGGGAGAAAATGTGACATCAATACCGATTAAAAAATGCCCATTGACGATCAGATAACCATGAGAAAGCCAAGATTCTTTTTGTCTCCCCAATTATCATCCCTATATGGTTTGTCATATAAGTAGAGGATAGATCCAAGAGTTTTCAAAACACATCTCAAATTGTTTCCATCTTGTGAAAGAGAGCAAATCAAATGGCTCCTTCCACTTCTTCAAAGCAACAAAAGCAATACCACATCCGATCAATTAGTTTGCCCTCTGGATCGCATCCTACCACTCTAAGATTCGCAGAAGAGATCAACAAGTTGAAGACCTGGGAAACAATCACATGCCTTCAAAAGGCAGAGGCAATTCTCATTGGTCTCTCTGACCTTGCAGAATTGTATGAATGTGTTCAGGATCTCCTCCAAATTCCACAAACCCAGCAAGCTCAACAACATGACAAATGGGTTGATGAGTTGCTCGATGAATTTATAAGAACATTGGATATATGTGAAGCCACTAGGAACATCTTGTTGCAAATAAAGGAAAGTGCACGAGGGGCTCAAATGGCTCTACGAAGAAGGGGAGGCAAGTTGAGCATTGAAAGCATTATCGGCAATTACATGGCCTACCAGAAGAATGCAAAGAAGGAAATCCAGAAGTGCCTTAAGGAATTGAAGAGAATTGAAACCAAGTTTGGATCCTCACCCATTTTAGATTCGGATAACAATGTATCAGTAGCGGTTACTGCTTTGCGAGATGCACATTGTATAACCATCTCTGTTTTCCAATCACTGTTATCATTTCTTTCTGTGCCATCAAGAGGCAAGCAAAGTAAATGGTCTTTGGTTTCAAAATTGCTGCAAAAGAGGCAAGTAGTTTGCAAGGCAGAGCAAGACCATGAGGGCACAAACGAGGTGGAAAGTGTAGATGTGACACTACAAGCACTATGTGGGTGCATCTCAAACAAGGATGCCAAGGTTGAGAGGTTGCAAATGGCTCAAAAAAGGCTGCAGGCTTTGGAAGATCGCATGGAAAGCCTTGATGATGGCTTGGAGCGTGTCTTAAAATGCATGATTCAAACCAGAGTCACTCTATTGAATAATCTTTGTCAGTAGAGGTAGAATCAGGGGCCATTTCTTCCTCCCAAACCCAATATTGGCATCCGAGTTTTAAAGGATTTGCCCATTTTGAGTATGTGGTCATGCAAATTAATGAGTTGTATAGTTCATACAAATACAATAAAAAAAATTCTGAGTTACCTAAATTGATGATATCTGCTTTTGTAGCGTTAACAATTCTGCATGTTTTGTTGGTTTGGTCCACCTCAATGAAGAGCCGCCATCAATAGTCAACAAAAGCATGCAGTGAATAGTCAACAAAATTAAGTTGCATAGGATGCGTGGGTTGGCTGCATGGAACACGTGGGCGAAATGAGTTTTGTTTTAGCTCTATAAATAGAGCTCTGCTTCAACTTAAAAAATATTCAGAGATCTATTCTGAGAAATACATTCAAGAGATCCAATCTGTAAGATCTACCTAAGGGTGAAGTAATACAAGTTTGCTGTCTCCCGTGGACGTAGGCAATTTGCCGAACCACGTTAAATTTGTTGTCTTATTTTTTCTTTCATGCTTTACCACGATTTCGCATAACAAATTGATATCAGAGCCGAGGTTAAACTTTGGAAGAAAAACAGACCCTCTGTCGAATTTTTCGAGACTGCGTCGAAATTTCAAGATTCTGTAAAAGTGATCGGAACTGTTTTCTGATCACCAGTGGAGGTAGCTCTTGTTTTCAGGAGTCCAACGCAATAAACGACGAGAAAAACGGACAAGAAACGAGTTCTTAGGAGCCGATCAAAGTTTGATCCCTGTACAGCGTTTGCCGACACTGTTCATCCCGACACTATTCTGACCGGGATCCGACCCAGATCCGACCCAAGGATCCGACCCAGATCTGGCACTGTTCATCCGGCCCAGCCCACTCAGTCCGCTCTGTTCATCCCCCGGTCCAGCCCACTCGGTCCACGCTGTTCATCTCGGTTCAGCCCGTTCGACCCCGCACTGTTCACCCGGCCCACCCGCTTCTGCCCGATCCTGTTTATCCGGCCCGATACTGTTTTATTCGGCCCAATACTGTTTATTCGGCCCGATTCTATTTTATCCGGCCCGATACTGTTTATTAGGTTCGATGTTGTTCATTCCCCGACTCGATACTGTTCATCCCGAATTTATCCGGCCTGATACTATTCATCCGTCTGATTTCAGCAAAGTCAGACTCGTTCCCACCATTTTCGACCGTTCCGGACGCAACCGTGCAATCAGTTTCTGCAGATTCAGCTCATAAGTTATTGATATAGCTCAGTTGGAGTCGTTTATCATTTTTTAAAGCACTTTTCGGCGTCACACATATCTTCGGTCTTAATGGCGGAGGAAATCTCAAGCACAAGCAGGCCTTGGCAAAGAAGTTCGATGTCCAACGCAAAGTTCGAGGTGGAGAAATTCAACGGCACTAACAACTTTGGCATGTGACAATGCGAAGTTCAAGATCTATTATTCCAAGAAGAATCACATATCGCCTTGGAAACCAAGCCCGAGGATATGTCCGATGATAATTGGAATTTCAAAAATCGTCAAGCTTGTGCAACAATCAGACTCTGTTTGGCAAAAGCTCAGAAGTACTTTGTCATGAAAGAGACTATGGCAACAAGTCTCTGGAAGAAACTGGAAGACAAGTACATGACGAAAAGCGTAAAGAACCGACTCTACCTGAAGAAGAAGGTTGAAGAAGCGTCTACATTCTCAGTTTCATCTATAGACAATCAGTCTGATAGATGGATATTAGATTCCGGATGTTCCTATCATATGTGTCCGAATCGAAGTTGGTTATCAAAATTGGATGAGTTCGATGGAGGAGTCGTGCTCATGGGCAACAACAATACCTGCCAAACAAAGGGTATTGGAACTATACGCCTAAAAATGCATGACGGTACAACAAGACGACTCACGGACGTCAGATATGTCCCAGATCTGAAGAAAAATCTGATATCCCTAGAAGTCTAGGAGTCCTTGATTCCAGCGGTTACAAGGTAACCATTGAAGGTGGAGTTCTGAAGGTTGTACGTGGAGCACTCTTGGCCATGAAGGGTACTCAGAAAGGAAATCTCTATTTCCTTGACGGACACACAGTAATCAGAAGTGTATCAGCTTGCACCAGTTCTAATGATGTTTCATCGGACACTTTCCGACTTTGGCACATGCGGCTCGGACATGTTGGAGAGAAGGCTCTTCAAACCTTTATAAAGCACGGTTATCTGAAAGGTGCAAAGACCGGAAAACTTGACTTCTGCGAGCACTGTATCTTAGGCAAGCAGACGAGAGTCAAGTTTGGAACTGTCATCTACCGCACAAAAGGAACATTGGATTATGTTCATACCGACGTTTGGGGACCCTCTCCAAATGCTTCATTGGGAGGTAAACGTTGGTTTGTTACTTTCATTGATGATTTCTCACGCTATGTTTGGGTTTATACCATGAAGCATAAAGATGAAGTGCTCGATATCTTTCTTATATGGAAGAAAATGATAGAAACCCAAACGGGAAGGAAGATTAAGAGGCTCAGATTTGATAATAGAGGAGAATACAAGTCAGACCTATTTCATAAAATTTGTAAAAATGAAGGGATAGTCAGACATTTCATAGTCCCAGGCACGCCACAACAAAACGGTGTTGTTGAACGCATGAATCGTACTTTGGTAGATAAAATTCGCTGCATGTTATCCCATTATGGACTGAGCAAGGCATTTTGGGCTGAAACTTTGTCATATGCCTCTTATATCATCAATAGACTTCCTGCAACAACACTAGATGGCAAAACTCCCAAGGAGGTATGGTCTGGACAACCCGTTTCAGATTATGATTCTCTGCGCATTTTTGGATGCACTGCATATTTCCACGTGAAGGAATCAAAACTGGATCCTAGGTCCAAGAAAGCGATTTTCATGGGCTTTAGTGAAGGAGTTAAGACTTTCCGACTATGAAACCCTTAATCAAAGAAGATTGTACTAAGTCGAGATGTAACTTTTGACGAATTTGTGATGTTAAAAAAGCCTACAGATTCTGATAAAGAAAATCGAGATCCAGATTTGCATCAGCAGGTGGTGTTAGATATTTCAGTAACTCCTGGCAAGTCAGCAGAGATATTCAACCATCCTGAAGAACACGATGAGGAAATCTCAGTTGAGGTGAAGGCTCCAGGACCAGACATCAGTCAACAACCAGAATCAATTGTCACCAGCCGACCAAGAAGAGAAATCCGCAAACCTGCCAGGTACACTGACATGGTTGCATACGCATATCCAGTCACCGGAGATAATATTCCATACAATTACAAAGATGCTATTCAGAGTATGGAAAGTGATAAGTGGAAAATGACAATGCATGAGGAGATGAAATCTCTCCATCAGAATCAGACTTGGAAGTTGGTTCCACTTCCGAAAGGAAAGAAACCAATTGGCTGCAAATGAGTTTTCACTAAGAAGGAAGGCTCTCCCAGCACAGTTAGTATCCGATACAAAGCCAGACTAGTAGCAAAAGGCTATGCTCAGAGGGAAGGAATTGACTACAATGAGGTATTCTCACCTGTTGTTAAGCATTCATCAATTCGAATATTATTGGCTTTGGTTGCACAGTTTGATCTCGAGTTAGCCCAATTCGATGTCAAAACTGCTTTTCTGCATGGTAATTTGGAAGAGGAGATATATATGTCTCAACCAGAAGGATTCAAAGTACCAGGAAGAGAGAATTGGGCTTGCAAGTTGAGCAAGTCATTGTATGGCCTGAAGCAGTCACCGAGACAGTGGTACAAGCGATTTGATGCTTCATCCAAGGGCAGAAATATACCCGGAGTCAGTTTGATCATTGTGTCTACTATCGCAAACTTCAAGATGGTACATTTATCTACTTGCTTTTATATGTAGATGATATGTTAATCGCATCTAAAAGCAAGGTAGAGATCAACAAGCTGAAGACTCAATTGAGCTCAGAGTTTGAAATGAAGGATCTTGGAGAGGCCAGAAAAATTCTCGGAATGGAGATAACTCGAGACAGGGCCAAAGACACAATCTGTTTAACTCAGACTCAGTATTTGAAGAAAGTTCTTCAAACTTTTGACATTGGCAATGACACAAAACCTGTGAACACACCATTGGCACCACATTTCAAGCTAAGTACATCAATGTCACCAAATTCTGAGGATCAGAAGAAGCAAATGGAGAACATTCCATATGCAAATGCAGTTGGTGCCTTGATGTATGCTATGGTGTGTACCAGACTTGACATTTCACATGTTGTAAGTATGGTAAGTCGTTACATGCACAACCCGGGTAAAGGCCACTGGCAAGCAGTGAAGTGGATTCTACAGTATATTCATGGTACTGTGGATATTGGTTTAAAGTTCGAGAGAGATACGAAAAGTTGTAAGCATCTAGTCGGATATGTGGATTCGGACTATGCGGGAGATCTTGACAAGCGCAGATCTACTACTGGTTATGTTTTCACTATGGCAGGAGGACCAGTGAGTTGGAGATCAACACTACAGTCAACAGTTGCTTTGTCTACTACAGAGGCAGAGTACATGGCAGTAACGGAAGCTTTAAAGGAAGCAATTTGGCTTCATGGATTGACTAAAGACTTGGAAATTGTAGAGAAGAATGCTGAAGTTTTCTGCGACAGCCAGAGTGCTATTTGTTTGGCAAAGAACCAAGTTCATCATAGTCGAACGAAGCATATTGATGTTCATTTTCATTTTGTTCGAGAAATAGTAGAAGAAGGGAGTATTCTTCTGCAAAAGATCAAGACTGCAGATAACCCCGCAGATATGCTTACAAAGGTGGTTACAGGGATCAAGTTCCAACATTATTTGGACTTGATCAACATCTCACGAGCTCGGAGTGCCTAAAGGCACTAATGGAGGCAGCAACAATTTTTTGAAGGAAGTTCGCTAAGGTGGAGATTGTTGCTCTGCAGCTTTAATTGATAAATTGGTGCAGGAGTGGAGGAGCCCTGTTCCACATGAAGTGGAGATAGAGATTTGTTGGTTTGGTCCACCTCAATGAAAAGTCGCCATCAATAGTTAACAAAAGCATGCAATGAATAGTCAACAAAATCAAGCTGCATGGGATGCATGGGTTGGCTGCATGGAACACGTGGGCGAAATGAGTTTTGTTTTAGCTCTATAAATAGAGCTCTGCTTCAACTTAAAAAATATTCAGAGATCTATTATGAGAGATACATTCAAGAGATCCAATCTGTAAGATCCACCTAAGGGTAAAGTAATACAAGTTTGCTGCCTCCTGTGGACGTAGGCATTTGCCGAACTACGTTAAATTTATTGTCTTATTTTTTCTTTCATGTTTTACCACAATTTCGCATAACATATTTCTGTCAAATAGTTCCACTATAATATAGATATGCAGCAATAGTTGGTTAACTTTTAATTCTAAACCGAGTCAAAATAATAGTCTCTGGATTTTTTTTTTTAGTTTGATCGATGGACTAATAGATAATGGGCTTATATATCATGGTAATAATATTAACATTTAGTGTCAAGCAAAATAAATGAAGAAAATGCCTATCTATGAATTTGGCATCCAAATTTATAATGATCATGTAATGGATTACCTGTGAAAATTGCCTTGTACCGGCCAATCTGCCAAAGAAAAATTTTCACCAATATCACCCAGGATTTGGAATAGAAAAATAATAAACCTGAATATAACCCAATTAAAAAATATGCCTAAGCAGAAGACATTAGACCATTAACGGCACTCTAGCACCGCCAAGATCGACACACTATACTAATCAATAATGCAGCGAACCCCTCGCAGGAAGTTGATTCCGCAGGTCATGTATACTGTATTTATTTAATGTCTTTAGTACACTATTAGCAATATTATTGTCTTTACTTTTGCAAATATACAAACGCTGATGCCGTTGTACTTCTCTCTAGATACATAGGTTCATGGTTGTGGTTTTAAAAAAAAAAAAAAAAAAAAACCGAAAACAGTTCACCAACTGGCTTGTCTAGATCGAAGAGACCAATTCAAGCAGAGGGGGAGGCTTAACTGAGGAAAATTTGATATTTGTAATTATCAATTACTAATAGCAACAACAAGAACACACCTAAAATTAGGCCCATTTCGTTTTTGTAAATTCTTATTTTCGGGATCCATGCGTAGCTAATAATATAAAATACAGGAAAAACATGCATGTAAAACCACGCTGCATGCTCATTTGCGATGATTCTTTTAAGAACGCACAACTTCCATCAAATAATAGAACGGAGGGGCGGTGGCGTGTAGAGGAGACAAGAAGGCAGATGTCCCCGTGCATGGCACCTATATCACACAATCATAAGCCACGTAAATGCTATCTTCATAGCTACTAGAACTAAAAAATGGAAATTAGGTTAGTGAACATAAACCAGAGCTTGACACCTCAACAAATTCTCATGGATACCCACGCCTGAATCACGTGCTAAACTAAAACTAAAACTTGTTACTTCCCATGTAGGAGTCTATCGAGTTCTTCTTATATAAGGATAAAAGAAGATACAGAGATCAATGAGCTTGTAAAAAAACACTCTTCAATCTTCATACAAAGTGTAATTTCAGCCACTTTTTGCAAAGAAAGAAAGATGGGTAGCTCTTCTGCCATGAGAGAAAGCCGTTACAATGTTCGTTCCATTAGCATGCCAACAAGGTCCCATCCAAATGCCTTAACATTCCAAGAGTCACTTAACAAGCTAAAGGCTTGGGAGTCTTCTTCAACATTGAATCCAGAGAAAATACGATTAGGTTTGGCAGGCCTCGTGGAGTTGTATAATTGTGTCGAGGATCTTCTTCAGTTGCCCATCACCCAACAAACACTCGTCAATCACCAGAGCCAAAAATGGGTGGATAACATGTTGGATGGGTCAGTCAGATTGCTGGACGCGTGTGGGACCATAAGGGACGTTTTGCAGCAGATGAAAGAGCATGTACAAGATCTACAATCTGCTCTTAGAAGAAGAGGAAGTGAGGCAGCGAAGGACAAGGAGGTTGATGCTTACATTCGTTTCAGAAAGAAGATGAAGATGGATCTTAGCAAGTGTATCCGAGAGTTGAAGCTAATAGTGGGTGGCAATTTTGCATCCCTTACCAGCTCAGACCAAGATCACAATCTGGAGAAGGTAAGCAGGGTGCTAAAAGATGCAAGAGCAAACACCATTTCTGTATTTCAGTGGCTTGCGTCTCTCCTGTCTGTGCCAGTCAAGGCAAAGCCTAGTAAGTGGTATTTGGTGTCAAAATTGATGCACAACAGGCAATTAGCTGGAGAAGGGGAACATGATGGCATGGGTTTGTCATTTGTGGACAAGGCATTGCATTCTCTGGCTCTGTACGAGGGCAAGGAAAATGAATTGGAGAATGTGGTGAAGGCACAGGAAGGTTTGGATGCATTGGGAGCCAAAGTTGAAGATATACTGGTTGGATTGGAGTGTATATTTAAGCATTTGATACAAAACAGAGTTACCCTCCTGAATGTCTTCACCCACTAAGCCTGCCCTTTCTAGCTTAGCAGATGAGATCACAAGATGTAGATCTCATAAGACTTATGTACAGTGATTTCATCCGCGTTTTAGAGGATGTGTTTGCACCTTTGTAAAAATTGAAAAAAAATAATAGTAAAAAATTTGTAATGTACTAAAAAAATTGTGATCCAAGAAATTGCTCTTTATGTAAATGGCTTCGCACAATCAAACCACTTTTGAATGGGGATGGGGTCAGTTCATGTAAAACATACAACCAAAATAAAAGAATGCAGATGTGGTTGCTTAACCCTTCATGATCTCTTTGTAAAAAACAAAAAAAAAAAAACCCTTCATGATCAATTTGTCTGCATCAATGAAAGCTGATAAATTTTGACCATACAATTAACAGATATTTCAGGGCATGAAAAAGAAGCAGCAAAACACTCCGTTTCAACTTTCTAAGGCCAATTTCATTAACTTTGGCATGTCAAAATTTAAGTTTCCAGCTTGCATGAAAATGGAAAAGCAAACGACTTGGATCCAGCAAAACACTCTGTTTCAACTTTCAAGGCCGTTTTCATGAACTTTGACATGTCAAAATTTAAGTTTCCAGCTTGCGTGAAAATGGAAAAAAGCAAGCGACCTAGATCCAGCTCATACCCGTAGTTCATTCAAAGGGATCTGTATATAAGGCTGTATGCATAGTGACAATTTCAAAATTGGATGACCTGCTATGTATGATCAATCAGTTGACACACGAACCGGATTAGGACAGGAGCCAAGTTAATTCAGACCTATAGAAAACTTGCAGGAAGGTGATCCAAACTCCAAAGGAGGAATTATAATAGCAATTAAGACATTAGGAGTACTCCATCCAACCTATCTATAGATTTAAGCATATGCAAGTTTGTTAAAATTGAGACCATGTACAATACAGGACCGATAATTAAAGGCTTTTGAGAATCACATAACAGATCATAAGATTGACTCGTAAATGGAAGACTATTATTATCTAAGCAAAATATTTTCTGCGTAAATAATAGAGCCTTAGCTAAGAGTATGTAAAAATAAAAGGAGATCAAGGTTTTATTTTTGGCACTATATTGATCAATTATCAAGTTAATTGCACATAAAATCGAACATAGTGTGGCAAATTGCAATATATAGAGATATATGCCGAAATTTTAACTAGTTCATAATTCTACTACCACCAATGGTAACTAAAAATCTCAATTATTTAGATGTATGCATGAGAAGAAAAAGGAAAAAAAAGGGGTAAAACAAAAGAAAAAAAAATGAGGAAAAACAAGAAAGAAATGAAGAACTAGTAAAATGAACTAAACATGCTAAAAGAAAGTAATAAGTAAAATAACAAGAACATGGTGAAAAGAAGAAGAAATGAAAATAAATAAAAAAATGAATGGAACCGATTAAAAAGAGAGAGAAAAAAAAGAATATTTGATAAGAAATGGAGAAAATGAGATGAGAAATTAATTTCATCACATGATGGCCACCAGTCACAATTCATAGGCTCCTTTCCAACTCCCATGGTCATTGTTTAGATTGGATAATCAATTTTCAGTTTACATAATTTAGCTTTATTATCTTAGTCCTCAGGTCTGAACAATCTATAAATTTCTAGTCTTTAAGCAACAATTTTGTAAGTTAACATGGATTGATAGAATTGGGCTGGAGTTGTAATCCCATAAGATCCTACAATTTGGATCTGAGATGCAACCTTGACTTGCTTCCAACTTGATAAGGACATAGATCAGAAAGTGGTTTTGAGACTGTAAGATTCTAAAAACTATGATTATAATGAGTGACCCATTAGCTAGAGTGTGATAAGAGAACTCCTCCATGACAATAGTGATGAATGCCACAGGGTCCATCAATCAAATGGAAATTATCAGCCTGCCAAGGAATGTAGGAGAATTGGTGCTTCATAGAATTAGCCTAATGAAGAAAGCTCTATCAATTTATGAACCGTATAATGTGCAAATCTTCTACATATGTTAAGCATAGAAGTTATGAAATTATTTGTTGCTCAATGTCACACAATGTGCATCACGAATTATTGAGATTATATATCTTAAGTTAAAACATTATTTTTACAGTTTAATATGTTTTGATTATTTTATTTTTTTTAAATAATGTTTTAAACACATCACCATGCTTGTTTTAGCATATCTTGAAAGAAACCTGAAATTTCTAAACATTTAAATCAAGATTCTCCATACTTCTCTAAGGTATCAAATTTTCATAAAACCTTTCCATGTTAAATTAGACCTCTCAAAATTAATTTCGAATTTTAAGCAATTTGAGGGAAAAGTTCAATTTTTGATCCGTGAATCCAACAAAAGTTAATTAGTTGAGGATACATCATAATATTACACCAATCGTTAGTAGCATTGGCATACCTCACGCTCATGCCCATGTCCATGAGAATGCTCTTCATGACTTTCCCAAGGATGTCACCTACCCTGGAAAAAAAGCAATATCATCATCAAGTCCAAGAGGAAGAAAAGAAAAAGATCAAGATGAGATAAGAGGGAAATTAATAAGATGGAATTCTAACCAAAACTACAGGGCCATCTTGCTTTTCTCTATAAAGCACCCAAAACCTACTAAACACCAAACAGCCAAAAGAGTCTTTAATTAACCATTAAAATCTTCTCATTTTGGCTCATAATAAAAGGTAATAAAGATGCTTTCTCAGTCACTTATTATGTCCTGATAGTGAAAGGTGAAAAGTTCAAATCAAAAGGTGGCATTTACACCATCCATGGGTATAGTCATGGATACTTAAATATTAGAATGCCAGTCATAATTGAACCAGGCTTGAGATGCAACTGTTATACAGGGAACATGGCCAACCCTATGTAAACAAATAGGATATGACCACCCTATAATGGACTGAACCACATTGCCATGCAGCTCTACATTCTTCCAGATCCCTCCCATAAGTATTTGACAACATCAATTTGTTCAAAACATACATACTTATTTCAAAATCCATCTCCTAGCCAGTGGATCATTATACTAAGTGTTGAGAGATGTTCAACATGAACAATGATAGTTGTGGGTTCAATTCCAGAGGTTAGTCCACATCAACTACATACTCTTCCGATCAAAGTTTCATCTCCTTACACTGGCAAGAGGCCTTTCCCGAAGGAGAAAAACAAAACCCCACAAGACCTGTCACCAAGGCATGTGCACCCATAGGCCCCAAAGGCCCAATTTGGGAATCTCGTTGTCATAAGTAAAATAACAAAAAAAGAAAACAAAGAAATGGAACTGATAGCAGTTATTAAACAATTCAAGCATGAAAGTGAGAAATTTAGAATGACATCAGAAGCAACAATTTTTTAAGAAAAAAAAAGAAAACTACTATTTATTAATGACACTGAAAAGGATGAGAAGCCAGCTAAGATCATGGAGGCAATGATAATGTTGAAATGGACTTGCACTGAGACAAGAAAAGACAACATGACAAGTGAATAGAAAGATACTTCCCAAGTAAGGCAACTTCTTGTTCCAACTCGCTAATTCTTAGCTAATTGAACAAGTATTGTAGGTTAATAAAATGGCAGAAAAGGCAACACTTGTAAACATGTATTTCTTTCTTATTTTCAATGAACAGGTCTCACTACCACCCATAAACATGTAACCTGGGAATTCTTAAATACACTCAAATCAACCTACTTTTTTCCCATTAAAAATCAAACAAAGATAGCACACGATCCATCTGTAAATATTAATGGAAAATGAGGGATAAGTCATCATCAAAAGAAGGCCGATTGTTTTAGATTTTAGAAAGAGGAGTACAAGAAATGAAGATGAAAAAAGTGGGAAATTAGGGTTTCGTTAGGAGTCGCATACCACATGATGACCTACAAATTCTGTTTCCGGGATGATGCATGGTGAAGCCTTACGTCGCGGTATATCCACCTCCATGTTCTCCCATATCTCTCTCGCTATGGTTAAAGCTTTCGGCGGGTATGGAAAAGTTAAGTATAGGTTACAGCTGGGCCCACACACCAAGGAGGAAGAGTGGGGAAAGGGCTGCAGACTTTCCTACGGATTCTAGTTAGCAATGGCCAATGGGGTATGGGGAATCCTTGATTAAGTATGGTATAAATTTGGCTGCTAGAGGTTTTTCTTGACCTTGAATTGTTTGACAAATTGTCTAACAGAAATGAATATTTCTTTTCTTTCTGCCCATTTCAACTTTCCTTTTCGTTTCTTTGTTTTGCATTATTAATTACCCTTCGGTTATGTGACTTGTCTGTTTGAGGTGAAAGTAAAATGGTAGGCCTCTTAAAAGAGTGTCTCTAAACGATCTTGGAACTCAATTCACACTGCTTGTTAATAGATGGCTTTGTCTTTATTTACATACCAGATGATTTGTCTTTTTAAATTCATAATTAGCTAAATTGTATATTTATGTATATATGGAAGGATGCATTTTTGTACACGACATGGTATATGAGAAGACAGCACATCAAAGGTGGAGCAGAATATATGGACGTTGTGTCACCTTCATCAAATTATTGCGTTGTAATTACGTTTTTTTTTTCCTAGCATTATTTCTCAAATTAACCCCACAAAATTTGCTTGAGCTCCGACCTAAAGTGACTTGTCCAGTGTATTCCAAGCCCCATACCCTGTTCCTATTGTAGCAAAGCCACTACCAACATATCCTTTATTTAAGATGGGCATTATATTCCACAGATTTCGTTAGAATTATTCCTTCTTTATTTTGGAGCCTCATTGCCACTAAATTGTTAATATCATCTTCAATTAGTGGGATTATTTGGCCATCACTCCAACCCCTCGGATTATAATGTTCTCAAAATACTTGATTTTTACTTATTGAAGTAAGAATGGGAACATGTAGGTCACCATCTTACAGCCTCGTACCTGTTACATACATCATACATGAGCAAACATGCCCTGGCTGTAAGCAAAAGCTTTCTTATTAGCTTTCTTTCCCAACTTTTACACCATTTAATTCAAAGAATGGTCAAGAAATAAAACTCTATTTAAATGCACCTATGAGCTATATCTATGATATCTGATAATATCTCCCCTTGCCACTGGCTAGCCCTCTCACTTCCATGGCTGATCACCACAAGGAGAGCAACCCTCCGCTGCAATATCACTGATTTGAACACCAGCATCATAAATAGCTCCAGCCTTCCAATCAGCAGGTAGAACTTTAGGTGCCCAGATCCACTTCCCATCATATCCTCCTGTGACCACTAGCCGAAACTGCAATGGCCCAGTTGGAACTCTACTTGTATCCCACACTACTCCATAATTCCTGCTCAAGAAGGTCCAACCTGATGAACCCACCTGGACAATTCAAGACGCTTTCAGTACAAAAATTTCCTCCTGTCGTTACCTGCAACTTATTAATTGATCTCAACTTGTTAATTTTCTAGTTTAGAATCTTTGATTTACCTGACCTACATCAGCGGCGACAATATCTGTCTGTCCACCTTGGAATAGGAACTTAACGGCTAAATAATGTGGCTTTTGGCTAGATTCCTCCACTCGAACGGACAAATTTTGATTTTTATATTCACAAGGCACCCTGTTCCATGAAGTAAAGAAAAGACACGCATTATATATGATTCCATTTATATAAATATACGACTATACCTACTATAACTATATATGATTTCCTGTTAATCCTTTAAGATTGGGACTACAAATTAATTCTCTTTCTTTTTAATCAAAACCCACGTCGAGATGCTTTATTCCAGAAATTATTGATTAACACTAGCAATTATTAATCTTCCAAAACACGCATATCTTTTAGTGGTGGGTGCAACCAAACCAATATTGAGTGCTTTTTCTAAAGATGATGGGACCTAGTGTCTTTTTTTTAGCTTAATCAAATTGCTTAATGGCCAATACATATTGCAAAGTGCCAAAAATAAGTAGATAAGCTGTGTTTTCTCTTTTCATTGTTTGTTTTTTTTTTTTTTTTTTGTAGTTTACCTCCTATATTCCACGTCGACAATTCCAAGCTTTAGAATGTCTTGGTCCTTGCCCTGGACTGCCATCGCCCTGAAAGCTCTGTTACTGAGAACAAAATCTGTCTTGTTACTCTTATCGAGATCAGTTAAAATCACTGTAGTTCCTGCTTTGGTGCAAACGGCCCCATTCTTGCACCTTATCTGTGAAAATGCATCAAACAAACATAAACTTTCAGTACAATTAAAACAAAAAACTTGAATTTCTCTCCTCTCTTCCAAGACTACTACACACCTGAAAGCAAGCACCACAACCAACACCATTTCTAAAGAGGGAAGGAGCACCAGCTGCTAGGTGTCCACCATAAAAGCCCATAGCCAAGGAACCATACCCACAAGCTCCAGCTGCAATTAATCAACAAAACAAAAATTACCCTTTTAATATTTCCCGAAAATATCATCTGGGTCTATCTCTTTTTGGGCTTCCTCAATCGAATTCTCATTTGGGTATCAACAAATCAATCTATAGGGGAAGGGAAAAAAAGGAACAGATGATAAGAGGGGGGGGAGCTTGAACTTACATGAAAGAGGACCAGATGAGGAGAAATAAGCAGCCTTGCCTTGATGAATACAGCGATCACAAGCTGAAACAGAGGAGATGAGCAACAAGAAGAGGAAGCTGAGAAAGATGGCCATGTTTATTTGATCTTTGTGAGCAATTGAATAAAATGGAGATTGTTGTTGCTTTATTTATAGAGGGAAAGAAGGGGGATAGAGGAAGAGGAGGAAGAGTGGAATCCAGGTGCTGAAAGATTAGATGGATTTTCTATAACATGGGTTTTAGTATTTATTATCAAAATATGGCGTGGTGATAAGGAAAGAGATAGGCATTTCAAAGTTGAAAATACGCGGCTGAGGCAAAGAATGACTTCCTCTGTTTTCACCGACTCCTTACACAAACTACACGCGCACAAGCACAGCTGTGCAGTGAGAAGTGTAGATATTATGGTTTTTGAGACTTTGGAGTAAGTCTAGTATACGGTTGGGGTTGGGTGGATCCATGTTGTGTGGGGGACAACTTGGTAGGGAAGCTTCCTTTTGTTGTGTTTCTATTCCCGCTTACTATCATCTCTCTTCTATAGCTGTACACACTTACTTTGACTTGATTCTAGAGTTTGTGCAAGTACCAAAAAGACCATAATAACCATGAACATCAGAACAGGCATTAATTTAAGATGATGATGTCTTTCAAGGAAATTAATAGCTGTGATTATGCTCCTTTTTCTTTTTCTTTTCAATTTCCCATTTGAATAATAACACTCGATAGTCACTTGAAATGTTCTGTTCCATGTATTACATGAATAAATATCCTAGTATTTTTATAAGACAGGGTATGATGACCTCTCTTATGGGTAATCATTCAATTAAATGAAAGTAGTTGGGAGAAATGGGATATAAAATTGTATTTATGATGGAAGTTAGTGAATCAATATATGTATGTGTCTAACTTAGTTTGGCTTTGGGCCAGATAGTGAGGTGACCTGGGAACCACTAGGTTGAAGAGGAAAAAGGATAATGCTTATTAGACAAGATTTCGGAAATTAATTATGAGGATGCCCTGGCATTTTGTGCTGAAATGGATTATGGGGGAGGTTAGCTCTTGCATCACTAGTTTCCAAAACAAAAAGGAAATAATTAAGAGTTCTGAATTGATGATTCTTTCGGTGGGAAGATGATGGGGTTATTCAGTGAGTGATGAGATAAGACCAATGTATCATGTCCAACTTGGCCAGCCAGATGATTCCAAATGAAAATAAAAATGAAAAAGTAAGAAGAAGAAGAACAAAGAACAAACATATGGAGTGTGTTAACCTGCGCCGAATTCCCATTATTCTCACCATAAATATCACACCCTCAAATCCAAAATCTCCCATTATATTCTTTCTTTCTCTTTTTTTAATCAAAACGGGTATAATAAGGAAGGGTTGACCTTATACGCAACAGGGAACATTGCATCCATGTATCATGCATCTGAAGAATGCCCTGACCCCACCTATATTACTGCCAAAGCTTAGGTACCTACTTGGGTAGGAAAATGACATAGATATGCCACATCACCAAAGGCTATCAATGTGACTCAAACTTTGTTCATTGTCAAAGCTCTACAGTTGCTCAACTAGCTAAACAAACCTTTGGAATCGCCCACACTATTCTTTCACTGTGCTAACTTCTTTGACAAATTTCCTTTTTTAATCTTCCTCAGTTTGATATAATCAGCTACTAGACATTGTTTCTATTAGACTACCTGTTGTTATCTCTTCTAGCGAAGAACTTAATGCTCGGCACATCTTTGAGACATATTTTCAACAAATTTCAAAGAAAAATGGCCTTTAAATTACGAATCGTAATCAACTACTGCTCAAAACTCCAACGAAAAATTCCGCCATCTCATAGTATCCCAAAACTGAAAGGAATCAAATATATGTCTCACTTTAGAAAAAGGAAAATCATACCATTTATCAAAAGTGTTTGGTTGTGCAAACTCCTTTTCACTTTATTTTATCTTTTAAGGGACGTAAGTTTGATTTGAAATAGTTCAAGCCTTCAAACCACAGAGAAAGGGTTTTGTTAGATATTAAAAAAATGACAGCTGAGGCTCATTTGGTGCGCAAAATTTAATGAGATCAAAACAAAATTTTGTCTAAAGTCCATATTTGGCTACCAACTAGATTGAGATAAAAAATAATTTCATTTTCATTTTTATGGGATAAAATAATGATGACCAAAATGAGTGAATTATTTTTATCTTATTGTAATGAGTTTCATATTTTATTTTATTTTATTTTTTAATTATTTAATTTTATCTTATCTTATCTTATTTAATCCATTCCAAATTTATAAAAATAATTTTATTCTATTTTGCACGTCAAACGAGAGCCATTAGTGTCATATTCATGATAGATAGAGGTGGCTTGTTTTATTTTATTTTTTTTACTCTTTTTCTTGTTACGGGGGCAGAGAAGTATCATAACTATTCTTAACAACCATAATAAAAGCTCCTCGTACATAATCATGTACGAATGTATCAGCATGGTTTTAATGAAGGTAAATAATTTAACAATTTCAGAATGTAGCCGTTAGGACTATTTTTAAAATATGATTTTAAATTTTCACAGAAAGATCAGCTGACAGATTGGACCCTCTTGGGCAAGCTATGGTCCAACCATGTGTAACTCGTGGCTTGTGCCGCTTAAGCTTCTTCCTTTCTTTTTTTTTCTTTTGTTTTTTTATTTGAACTCTCTCAAACACATCTTCAACTTTTATATTTATCAAATTCAAATAGACAAAAAGTGCAAGATTATATTTTCATTGAGAGAAAATTTCCTGTCTGCCAAGGACTAGGGTCATTTTAAGATTATCTGTGAACTACTTAAACATTAAAGATACAAACAAATATTTAACCGTTACTTTCTCTGATATATTGAAACTCATTCCCAGTTCCAATGAACAAAAAAAAAAAATGCATGGGAATCCAAAGCAAATGCTTGTAGCAAATAGTGTGGATTTCTGAAGATTTTGACAGTTCAATAATCTGCCGTTATAGATTTGGTGAATAGGGCAGCAAATAGATTCTTATATGGCTCACATGGACTTAAGACTACGCATCAAAATATTCGGAATCATATTCAATGAGTTCTTTCTTTATATTTCTTGATCTATGTAAATCCATTCTACAGCTCACATTACGTACAAGTACCAATGCTCATAAGGCATCGTGTATTTGGAACATTATCAGTTAACTAAGCTGCTTTAAATAGAACAAATACCTTAATCTTGTGCCATTGTTATCCTTCTGGTGTATGAGGTCGCAAATGGAAGCCTGAAGAACACTTGCAGCAGCGGACACACCCCAAAAGAAATGCTGTGAAACTTCCAAAAGAACCAGGCTGTAGAAATTATATTTTACAAATGCAGGACCATGCATGTCAGCTAGCCTTTTCAGAAAGAGTAGACATGAGATCATTTTGAGCTTTCTCAAGAGCACTTAACAAGTTCTCTGGTTTCCTTCCACCAGCCTGGGCAAAATTAGGCCTGCCACCCCCTCCTCCACCACATAACTTAGCTATGGGTCCTATAAACTTTCCCGCCTGAATCCCAAGATTAACAATTCCTGGACTAAATGCAGCAATCAGGCACACCTTGCCATCACCAGGAGATGAGCCCAAAACTACAGCTGCAGGGTCTTGTAGAGTGGATATAAGATGTTCAGCAGCACTCTTTAGTGCATCAGCATCCATATCATCCATATGCTCAACAAGAACCCTGGCAAACAGATAATTCTCAAAAAGGAAAGAAAAGGATACAAAAGCTCTTGCACGTGATTTCAGATTACAAAATTCAAATAGGAAACACCAGCTAGGCCCTGTTTGGTATAAAATTTAAAAACTTTTTTTTGTTTTTAAATCCAAGATTCTAAAAAAAACTTGTTTGATTGAAGTGTTTTTAAAATATTTAAAAACTGTTTTTTGATTTGACTTGAAAAGTTGCGAAGAAAACAAGAATACAATAAATTGTAGTTTTCATTGTTTTCTAAAAGTGAACTTTGAAAACAACTTTTTAAAAATTTATTTTTAGAAACCATTTTTAAATTGAATACCAAAATATCTTATGTGAATTATAAATTTTCTGTTTTCTTGTAGACATATTGAGCCCGACACTTGGGAGTTCATAGTTTTTTTTTCTTTTTTAGATATATTTGAGCATGACACTTTGGAGTGGACCTAATTTTTCATTTATTCGAAGCATAACATTCAAATTTCAGCTTGTTCATTCAATTTTTACTCTTTGAGGAAAATGAAATCCCAAGATTTTCCATTTAGAAAAGAAAAACAAAAATTAGTACAAAAAATAAAAATATAAACTGATTTTTCAATTGCACGTGCCAGTGATGGAAATTGTGGATCAGACCTAGAGATGACAAGAAGAGCATACCTTATCATATTCGAAGTTCCTATAGATAATGCTTTATTTGCCACCATTGATGCTCTGTACACTGCCAATTTAGCGTGTACAGATGAAACTTCATTTCTGACCATCCGTAACTCCTCCAAAAGGCATTCCACCCTGGATGATACATCTTCCGCTTTCACCTTTACAGAAAAATGATTTAAATTTAATACATTAGCATTTCAAATATTTAGTTAAGCAATAGAAAAACCAGAGGGTGCACTTCAGATGTTCAACATCTCCCTCCTAGCAGATACTTAAACTGAGATCATAACATTGATAACTTTGGTATCTCCTGCCTAAGAATACTGACTCAATTTGAAGTTTTGATGTAAAAAAAAGGCTAGCTTGCTACCATGAGGTTAACCCAGAAATACTGACGGGCATTTGACCCCAAAAATGTCTTGCAGACTCTATGGTAGAAGTATTAAAGGAAAAAAAAAAAAAATCACCCTCATAATGATTCATAGCCCTGACCTTGGAAGATTTCACAAATAAGGGTAGGAAACCATAATTCTTTTTATAACTTGTTTTTTTTTCGAAGATGATGATATCTTGAGATACTTGTACATTCACTTGAACATTCTGCTTTCAAACAAAGACAAAAATTCCTTAAAATGTCATTGGACTTCCATACTTCATGAAAGTATAACACTTTATCCATGTTTCTGGACATTATAAAACTAGTTAGAGATGAAAAGAATTTTTCCCATTTCTTTAATATTTATCGTATCATGTATTATAGAAAAGCAATAAAGCAAAGTTCCCATGGTGGAGTCCTGAAGAAAAGCGTACCTTAAGTGTAGAGCATAGATGTTTCACTTGGTCATCTCGAACATTCATATATTCAGTGAATGCTTCACCAGCTACAGCTTCAATACGCCTTATCCCTGATGCTATTCCCTGCTCTGACACTATTTTGAATCCACGTAGTTCAGAAGTATTGGAGACATGAGTCCCACCACAGAGTTCCATTGATACACCAGGAACTTCAACAACACGTACCTATCACATAGTAGAGGAAAACATCAGAAACTGCCTTCTCTTGTTCCTCCTTCCTCGTCATGAATTTAACATCCAAGTAGACTCAATTGCTACATTATATTTTCTACCTCACATTTAGAGTATCCCCAGCAATTAATGATTACACTTGCATAACATTTTTTTTAAATTAAGATTTTACTTTGTGGCCCATAAGTTCTTGATTGAACAATTTAGACAGTCATATTTAGGTAGGGGTGGGCCTTAATGCAAAGCAGAAAAGTTTGTTAGATTGTGACTTAGAGGTTGCAGATTTGAATCCAAAAACAGTCCCTCCATATTGTGAGGGTCCAGCCTAGATGAATCTTTGCCTAAACACTGCAATGGTGAAAACCTCATGCACTATGTAGATTATTTTACAACTAAAGAGAGAAGATTTTTCTCTATGCTAGTTCTTTCCAAACTAATTGCAACAGCTACACAAATCCTTTGCATTATTCCACTTGAACATAAAAATTTGCTGATTTTAACCTCAGAATTAATGCAAAAACCGACCTTCAATTGTAATAAGACATTTATCATAATAATAAAAAAAACTAGTCAATTTCAATCGAGAATTAGAGCAAGTCAAAAATGTAAAACATCCAGACCTGGTCTCCATATTTTTCACCAAACATTGCAATGGCCCCAGCTTCTTTGGCATCTGTTAGAGGCATCACTTTAGTTTGTAGACTTGTTGCATCACTAATCCACCTATTGATCATTCCTTCAATTTCCATGATCTCATTGTCTACAAGGGGTCTGTGTAAGTTGAAATCAAACCGAAGACGGTCAAAAGCCACCAGTGAACCTGCCTGTGATGTTTCTCGACCAATTACAGTTTTAAGAGCAGCTTGTAGCAAATGGGTAGCAGTATGGTGAACCTGAAATATCCAACCAAAACCCAATATTTTCAACATTGGTAACAGAAATCCAAGATAACCATGTCATGCAAGTATAGTGACTGGATTCTTTTTCTTTTAATGAATCATGAAAGCTAAATTTGTTTGTATTGTCACTCAATATGCTAATGTGTATGGATGTTCCTGATTATGCTGATTTCTCAGAATGAATTATGACACTTCCCTATCATTGTTTTTGGCTTAATCCCAGTACACACATCAGAAGAAGACAACCATTGGCTGTGAATCTGTGACAGCAAGGCTTCAAATTTAATTACTTATTCCTATCTAACAGTGAAGTGGATACCTTAGCTCGCTGTCTCAGTTGTGCATCTACAGCAGCTTCCACTTCAGCACCAATCTCTATATCTCCCTCCCTAACAGTACCCTTATGGACAAATATATTACCAAGAGACTTCTGGACATCCTTAATCTCCACTATAGTTTTCAATTTAGTCTCCACATCTGATACATAGAGAAATCCATTATCTCCTATTTGACCACCTGATTCAGCATAAAAAGGTGTTCTATTCAGCAAAACTTCTACATCACTTCCCTCAGAAACCTGTTTGACTGGGCTTCCATCAACAAGCAATCCCTCTATTACTGCTCTAGTAGAAAGAGTGTCATACCCTATAAATTCAGTATCAGGAATACCCTCTGTGATCTCCAAAGCATTTCCGACTGCAAGTTTAACAACCGTGCGAGCAGCCTGAGATTGATTTCTTTGTTGCTCCATTTCAATATCAAAAGCCTTCATATCTATACTGACACCTTGTTCTTCAGCAACTTCCCTTGTTATTTCTATTGGAAAACCATATGTGTCATACAAAAGAAATGCATCCTTGCCAGATAAACAAGGTCTAGTTCCGTTGTCACGAGCACTTAATATTGCACTATTTATCAACTGGTCGAGTAGCTTTTCTCCTCTCTCTAGTGTTTGTACAAACCGTAGTTCCTCCCTTCTCAACTCTTCAAGAATATAGGATGCT
Organism: Paratinospora sagittata; assembly: GCA_035771175.1. Lineage (NCBI taxonomy): Eukaryota > Viridiplantae > Streptophyta > Magnoliopsida > Ranunculales > Menispermaceae > Paratinospora > Paratinospora sagittata. The sequence goes on along the minus strand of CM069603.1, from coordinate 51,901,127 downwards.
CTAGACATCACATTTGGGTCTATTCCCTCACTTAGTTCTATTGCGCTCTGTGCAATGGCAGGTAGAAAAGCTCCTCCAATGTTTCCCTTACCATCTCCACTTATACCAAGTAATCTGCCAGTACGAATAATCTTTCTGATGAGCCGTCGAACTACATAACCTCTCCCAATATTTGATGGGAGCACCCCATCCGATATAAGATAAACAACTGCACGCATATGATCTCCAATAACCTGGAAAATATAAAGTCATAAACATGATCCGAAAAATAACAGTGATTGTTTCAATAAAATGTGAAAAAAGCAACAACATGATACCAAATTCCCCAACAAAATACCTTAAGCCAGGTTTTTACATGATCATCTGCTTCAGCATATGATACCATAGCTAATTCTGCAGCTTTCTCTATGATGGGATAAATCAAGTCAGTCTCATAATTGTTAGGAACCTGCAAAATTAATTACTCAATTACATTAAAATTTCTGACAAATTCTAACTCCAACGTTTAAGCATATGAGTAATGAGTAAAGTACAAGAATAGCAACAATCTTATTATTTATGATATAGAAAGTTAGAAACTTTAAAACCAAGTAATTCTTAACATATTGAACCATGGACACCTTCTGAAGGATGCGAGCCATACGCTCAAGGCCAAGCCCAGTATCTATATTCTTCTGTTTCAAGGGTTCAAGAGATCCATCATCCTTCTTATTATATTGCATGAAGACCAGATTGTAGAACTCTATAAACCTGCTATCATCCCCCAAATCCTGTAATAAGTGTATTTTGGACAAATTCAGCCAAAACTAGTGAGTGACTATGAGATATAAAAAAATATATATCTGAAATTATCCACAAGGAAGCATACAGCATTGGAATATCCTCTCTCAGGATAGAAATCATAATAAATCTCGGAGCATGGACCACAGGGACCAGTAATGCCGCTCGTCCAGAAGTTGTCATCTTCACCCATCCTCTTGATACGCTCCACAGGAATGCCCACCTGATGCAAAAAAAGAAAAAAAAAAAACACATGCATAGAGAACGATAACAATTAACTATTTATCTTTCTTCCTCATTTATAATTGACATCCATTTAAAAAACAACTCTGACACACAATTGGAAAGGCCAAAAAGATGTAATTACGGACTGGACAGAATGAAATTCAGGGAAGATACCCTAATAAAGTAAGAGAAAGGCTGAATAAGTAGATATTGGATCACTCATAAAAATGATAAAACTCTACTCGGCCCACCTCTACTTTCTAATTGCCAGCTTGGTAATTGGATAGGGACTACAAAAATAGGAATCTAAATGGACTAATAAACATTATTATAAATTATGAAATCTTAATTTGAGATGGCAGTAGAGAACATGCTTCCCATTGTTTACGAGAAAGAAGAACTCATTTGTGTGAACCTAGAGAAGAATCAGCCAATCAAACTAAATCCAACTTTTTGGGGTCCACATCGCCTATAAAATAATAAACAATTTGTATTTTCTGATATAGAACTCTAATAAGAAAAGATAATACTTATTCTCCCATGCATGCTCCAAAAGATCATCTCATTAATCCAAAAATGTATAACAAGAGAAGAAGTGCAAAAATAAAAGTGGCAACCAAATAAAACCAGTAACAAGCTTACCTCATCATGCCATATGGAGAAAGCTTCATCATCATCCTCAAAAACACTAACCCACAGTCTCTCAGGAGGTAGTGCAAATCTGTAAATGAGCATGGAAGAATGAAAAAAAATGCCTAATGGAAATTTCCAAACAAAGGACTATGTCTATAGAAGTTAAAATTGCATAAAAAAAAGATTGATATAAATGAATAAATAAGGACCTTTCACTTAAATAAGTAGAGAGATCAACAAAAGGACGGCCCTCTACTGAGTGTTGATTATTAATTATTTGAGATAAACCATACATAATGCGTTGCCGAATTGGTTGGAGTTGCCCCAATTGAAAATAAAAACAAGAGTGAACAGATTAAGATGGTTTAGACAAATAGAAGAAAGACCATTAGATACAACACTTAGGAAGAAGAGTGACCTTTTGACAATTAACAATAATAATAGAGGGAAAGCAATACATAAATAACATGGCTAGAGATAACTAAGAAAGATATAACTACTTACAATATAATATTGAATAAACCTAGAAGAGCCAAGTGGAAGAAACAGTTTCATATAGCTAACCTCATGTAAGTGGGAAAAGGCTTTGTTGAGTCAAGTATTAAACACACTCCATTCAAAACAAATAGGAACTTTTGATAGTTCCAAGAAACTCTATAAGGATAAGTAACACATCAATTTAACTAACAAGGATATCATGCTCTATGTCTTATGGTCCTTTGCCATGTAAATTTTTTTTCAGAATTTCAACATCTAAGACAGTGTCACTCCTAAGCATAAAATAACCTTTTTTTAAGCATTGTCATCCTTCATATATTTATTTATCAGTTAAGACGCACATGCTTATAGGCACACACATACATTCATTTGTGCATATGTGCGTGCAAAGAAAAAGAGAGAGATTTAGTCAACTATTGATAGCTTTCTAATATACAGACATTTATATCATGGAAAACATGTTGAATCTAAGCCCTAGCAAAGCTAGTTATGTTCTCATGGAAAGTATTAGATATATGTAACACAAACCCCAAGAAATATCACCAAAAAGAGACCGGAATCACATACGCAACCATGCCGTATAAATATTTCCAGCAAGATTCAGCAAATAAGTAAATTTCACCAGGCTTCAGTTAAATAACACAAATTTACCAATCTAGAGCTCATTGTCCATCAGCAATAAAAAATTTGTGCGTACTCCTTGGTTGTAAGCTCCCAAGCCCAATTAATTGCTTCCCTTTTGAAGTAATCACCGAAGCTGAAGTTCCCAAGCATCTCAAAGAAGGTATGATGTCGAGCTGTTTGACCCACATTCTCCACATCATTTGTCCGTATGCATCTTTGAGCAGTTGTAGCACAAGGTACTTGTCTGGGAGCCTACAAAAGATGTCTTTAGTTAGGAAACTTCAAGATATGTACAACTGTATCCTTTTCAGAAAGTGGTTTGAGTTTTTAGATGGAACCTTTCTTAGTCTGAAAAAGGATCATCTCATGAAGGCGGGAGGCAAAGGAACTGGGGTTGTAATAATGCAGAAATGAGGCCATCCTATGAATACAGAATGTGATGAAAGGTCCAGAAATGCCAAAATTGAATTTCAAACAGATTAGGTTCACAGGGGTGACATAGAAAAATTCGATCATGGGAAGATATTCAGCATGGAGATATTTTATCCTTAAAGACGATTAACAAGGTTTAGTTACCTCATCATCGAAGAAAGCACTTTTAATTTGGAACTTCATCATGGGCACAGGCTATTAGTTAATCACGTGGAAATTAAGGCTTATGAGAGAGGTTGGATTGGAGTTCATAGCAACAGAAAGGATAAATCCAGGTCATAAGAAATCTTCTCCACATGCATTATACCTTTCCAAGAAATATAGGTTTGAACTGAAGCATCCCAGCAATTGTTAGCAAGACAGTAGGATCATCTGGCACAAGTGAGGCACTTGGAAGGACTTTATGACCACGTGAAGCATAAAACTCAAGAAATTTATGACGTATAGAATCTCCAGTCACTGATAGATCCTTGGGCTTTTCATCAACTGTTTCCTTACTAGCATGTTGCACTGATGCTGAAAGTCCAAAAAAAAAAAACAACAAAGTTAGGACAATATCCTTTGCATATGGAACAAATACAACAGTTTTTAAACTAAAAACATAAAAGAAGGGGAGAAGAAGAACCTGGTGTACTTCTTATTCGATATCGCATTTCCCGTTGTGATTTTGTGTATGAATTGTCATTATTCAAATTACACCAAGAAACTTGGACTAGGCTTCTTGCTCTAGATACTGCACAAGACCATACTTCAGCTCAAGAACTTGTGTAAAATTCAAGCAGAACGAATGAAACATTAAAAAAAATTTCTTTACCGGTCATATTTAAAATTAATAAATAAAAACAAACATATATAACATCAATTGGTTGCAGCAAACAAGATGAGAGAGAAGACATATTAGAATACGATAAGTCCCAAAGAATGAAGAATCCCTCACTAATCCCTATTCAACAAACCTGTTAACCGTAACCGTATCAGATTCTTAAAAAACAACGAGAATAACTAAAATTTTCAGCAATTATTGTACGTGATTTCTAGAGGAACTTGATTTCCTTACAGTTGGTCCAAGAAATTGGATTGGAGAAACGAATGAACTGCCAAACATGGGACGAGTGACAAAATTGGGAATCTTGTTAATTAAAACCAAATTAATCGAAGAAACGAATGAAAAATGGAAGAAATATAGTCAGTCATCCAACATCATGGTACAAACCTCAATAGAGAAATTCAAACCAAGCTATAGATTGAGGGTTATTTAACAGGTCTTGTAGATTAGAATTGAAAGCATGATATTTGATGAAACTAACAGTAAATTTAGTAACGAAAAGACCGGCCGGGAAGAATTTTAAACGAAGTGGACAATGAAATGTGAAGTAAAACGACTAAAACCAATGAAGTATAGAATTCGAGGAGTGAAGCGAAGTTGCTGATACCAGAGGCGAGACCACCAGGGTTGCTTCTTGCTCGTTTAGAGAAGAATGGTCTGGAAGCTAAGCTTGAAGCGACTGGTGGAATGAGAGGTTTGCAGACGTGAAAGCTTTGCAGTGAGTCAGAGAGCTTCAGCCGGTCCATGGTGGAAGCCTAAGAGGCAGAGGCAGCACCGCTCAGTACTGTCCACTTTCTCTGAGTGTGAGCTCCTTCCTTATTTGCTTGGTAGCCAAAGATTCAATTCGAATTAGCTCCATCCATATACGTTACAGTAGAGATAAGGCTTCGATCTCCACACATTGGTGATCCCACTTGGTTATTGGGCCGGTCCTATGATCTCGTGGGCTTTGTCCAACCTTCGTATAAGCCCAGCGCTCAAATGTTTCTTAGGGCTTGTATAATACTCTACAAAAGTACAAATGTGTCTAATGTATCCAATGATTGAAGGGCTTCATGAATAGTCATTTTACCTAGCATGATCGACCTTATAATTTGATGTTCCATTTTGGAAATAAAGCAAAAGCTTTTCCAAAGATCTCATCTACTTATAGGGTACTTTTCCAATTTTTCCTTGTGGCCAAATACTTGGTCATTAGGTCAATGGATGTTGTTTTAACACCGCTTGGTTTAACACAAGTATTATGTCATGTTAATTCCGTTAATCATATGGCAAGTGCCAACTAATAATTGCAACATTAAAGAAAGATACAAAAAAATATATCTACATGCACCAGCTGAACCCAACATGCGAGACTGAGATGCCTATCGGCCACATGATTTTTGGTATGAACATGCTGGAGATCACATAAATTGTGTTACCGCTTGAACTATGATATTTATATATGTTATGTCACTTTAGCTCACTTTAAAAAAATGACGGTGTTCAATATTTATCTAAAATATAGGTCTACATATATCATTAATTATGTATTATAGGTTATCTAAAGAATTAACTCATTTAAAGTGATTTTAAGTTATTGGGCTTAATAATATTTCTTATGGTACGGGCTTCATAATGCATAGAGATTCATTACTAGTTAATTAGAGTTGATGAAATTTTAATTGAACTAGTATATAAAGAATATTATAGGGTTGTGATCTCCGAGCCAACTCAATTTGCTATTCTCCTCTTTCTCATCTGCGAGAGAGATTTCATTAAACATTAAGGTGATTTGGTATTGGAAGACCCTAACTCCTTGTGTTTATCGTCATGGATTCAGGTATTCTTCTTATAGTCTTATTCTTGATGATCTAACATTTTTTGTGATTTATGATTTCATCTTCTTCACTTAAAGAATCTTTCATGCGTAAGGCATGTGTTGATGAATTTACAACTGATGGATCCTTAAGATTTATTTATATTTTCACATTTAATTCTAACAAGTGGTATCAGAGCCTAACTTATTTAAATCCATCAACCATTCTTGTATCCTTTAGAAAGTTGATTTTTTGTTGTCCAAAATTAATTTTCGGATGAAATCATGAAACCCAATTTTTGGGTACTTTGGATTTTGCAGTTTATGCAAATATGATGTTAGATTTGCATTGTAGATTTGGTTGTGGTTTCAAAAAAATAATGACGAGATTTTAGAGCTTGATTAGTTCAAAATGGTTTAATTTTTCATGTTTTGAAACAAGTTGCAGAGAATATATAGCTTGGTGAAGAAGATAATAAAAAATAATAAATAAAGATAATAATAATAATTTCAGGGCCCACTAACCATTTGTTTATCCCGAAACAAGTTAAGTAATTAGTATATTTTATTATTTCTTTTGCAATCATGTCATATGGCTACACATGGTATATATTGTTAAAGTAATCTCAAGGACTCGCAAGCTTTCATACGATAATGTTTGTTTTGTTAACATACATTAATTTTAGTAGAGCCTACAAGATTTACTTTTATAAAAAGAGACTTTGCTTTTATAATATAAAATTTGCTTTTATAAAGAAGGTATGAATAAGTCCAATTAATGTTATTTTATTTTACTCATCTTGCTCATACCTTTTATTTCTTGAATGACGTATCATTCAGGTTATAAACTGTTTGAATGTCATATCATTTCAAAATAAGCAACCTTTACAATCTCTAATTCATACATGTATTTTTTTTGAATATTATAAATACATATGACATTCTTGTGTAACGAATACTATGTGTATGAATTCTATGAATTTGGTGTGACATTTTGCATAAATTTTCAGATTGATGAAAACATTAATTTTTTGGTTTTAATTGATGTTTTTACATATACAACAAAAAAAAATGATTTATTTTGGTGCAATGTTTCGAATATTGGTATGTTAATATATAAATATATTGAAATGAATTAATTGAAATAACATATCGCCAAAGTGATATCTCTTGTATAAATTATTTTGTTTTGAAATATAAAAGGTTGTAAGCAAGCAACTTATGTGAATATTAATCGGCCTAAAGAAAGGTTAATATTTAATTGAATTACATATGCACCTGTGGTAATAAATACGTAATAATTATTTGGTTTTACATGTGAACAATGAATCAGTCCAAAGGAAAATTTATTGTTCAATATGTTCTTATTATCAATGTTTGATTACTACACCAAGATATCACTTACAAGTTAATATTTTTTCCAAAGGCAAACTATTAATGGAGTGTCCAGTATCTTAAGATGGGATTTACCTTTATTTAAATTTAATTTTGTTTTGAGACTTATATGAGCTTGTTTTATTTGTTTATTGTTCCCTGTTCAGCTATGACTTCTGCTAATATTAATGTCAACATCAATTCTATCCCTATCCTAAATGGCTCTAACTTCAAGCCATGGAAAAAGAACCTCTTAATAGTTCTCGGAGTCATGGATCTCGACCTTGCATCAATGACTGATTCTCTCCCACCTCTTATGGCTAATAGTACTTCTAATGACAAGAAGTGTAACACCCCGTAAATTTAATTAAATACATACGTTGACGTCCACGTATATCGAGATGTATAATATACGTATTTGATACGTATGAGCTAAATATACGCGTGTATGAAATACATACTATAATTAAGTGAAATAAGTGAAGTATTAAATGGTGTAGATTGAAATTGCATTATTAAATGACTTATATGAATGATATGAGTTGAATTGAATGGAATTTGATGGAGGAGTTGGTTAATTATTGAGGATGAGGAGTATTGGATCATTTACATATAAAATGTCAATTCTCTCTTTTCTCATCTCAATCTCTCACCGACATCTCAATTTCTCACCGACAGAAAGAAAACAAAACAAAACAAAAAATAGAAAAGAAAAGAAAATAAAAGAATGAACAGTACTTGAATAAAAGACAAATTAAGTTACTGTTCATGTACTGTTCACGGAATAGTAAATCATTAAATGATGTGCTGAATGAAAAAAAAAAAAAAAAAAAACGTTGCAGAAAGAAGAAGGAGCGGACTGAGAGAAGAAGAAGAAGAAGAAAAAGGGGAAACGCACGATTCGTGCAAAATCCGGACCCGTGGTAAGTGATTTTCACTCTTTTTTTTCGTGAACTTACCATCTAAGCTAGATGTGACGATTCTAGCGGACTAATTTTAGCTATGGGAGTCGTTTTACGGCGTTTTAACAAATTTAGATTTTGACCCCAACGTGAATGAAAACCCGCTAGGACGGTAGAAAAACACTCCCTGGATTGTCAGGACTCCGAATCTGTGGTTAGATTCTATTTCATGCGTTTTGGAGACCGTTTGACAATTTTAATACAATTTACATCTTTCGGATGAATAGTAATGAATAGTGAATAGTGAATAGTGAATAGTTACAGTAAATAGTAAATAGTGAATAGTGCACAGTGAATAGTGAATAGTTACAGTAAAATAGTGCACAGTAAATAGTGAACATTGATAGTGATGTGAATAGTATTGTGCACAGTTATGTGACCAGTGATGTGCATCCAATGAAACTCCTGTTTGAGATCATAGAATTGTAGAGAACTGAATTCTGGACGTTTCGATGCTAAGATTGTGATTTTTGGATATGATTTGATAGTTTTAGTAACTAAGTATATGGTGTCGTGAAAATATGATTCGGAAATATATTTTCACTGTTCTTTCTTGTGGAAATATCTAAATTGACCACAGAAACGAGATAGTAGTTTCTTCAACTGCTTATGAGTCCTAAATGGATTTATTATTCGTGATTTGAAGTGAGTTGAGAAATGAAAGATGTAAATAAATATGAATACAAGAAATTGAATTATGGAGTGATTATGACAGGTTAAATTCGTTGGATTTAACTTGGAGCTGGACTCGAAAGCGACGATGATTGGGTTTAAGTTGAACGTGTTGTACTGTGAGTATAGTTTCCTTGATTTGGTTCTTGTATGGCATTGTACGCGTATAAAATGTTTGATTGTATGCATGTTATATCTATATATATAATGCATTGAGTTTTATGGATCATGTAAACTGTTTTTAGCAATTGGAGTTTGTAATGATGAGGCTTTGCGATTCCTCATCGTCATTTCGTTAGGAATTAGACCCGGATGAGGTTTTGCGAGTCCTCATTGTCAGTAGGTCTGTCCTAACAAGGATTACGATCCTTGAAATAACTGGAAATTGGGTAATAAGAAGCTGTGTCTACCTTGTACGACCATACATGGGATAGACCCGCTCTCTTGCCTTGCGGAGGAGGGAGATTGTGCATTGTGTTATTGAAAATCATGTAAAGTTATGTTGTTGACATGTACAATATATTCGTTGAATGATGCATGTGTTGAATAAGTGTTTGAAATGATTTTATATATGTATTATCATCTAGATGGGATGTGTGGGCATATATTTATATTGGATGAGGAAATGATAATTTGATGTGTGAATGAATGGAATGGTTATGGGATTTGATTTGTGGTATATACAAAAAAAAATAAAAAATTATTGTACATTTTGGGAAGGTTTGTGAGAGTACGTGAAGGCTGACATTGTATTATATACTGTATATGGATATGTACAGTGTATAGTTCGTTGTGCCGGTCATGACGTCAGCCTACGTCAGGGGCGTCGTGACAAGAAGGATTTGGAAAGGTGGGAGAAATCAAATCGCATAGGTACGATGATCATGATGAAAGACATTTCAGAAGCATTCAGGGGCACAATGTCTGAAAAGATAACTACGGCTAAGGAGTTCCTTGCGTATATTGAAAAAATGATTTGTTAAGAACATAAAGGCTGAAATAGGTACGCTATTGACAAATATGATTTCAATGAGGTATAAGGGGCACAGGCAATATACAGGAGTACATCATGGAATTGTCTCATCTTGCTTCAAAGTCGAAAACACTTAAGCTCGAACTCTCTGAGGTCTTGCTGGTGCATCTGGTTTTGATATCCCTTCTGACACAGTTTAGCCAGTTTAAGGTGAGCTACAACTGTCAGAAAGATACTTGGTTTCTGAATGAACTCATCTCACACTGTGTTCAGGAAGAGGAAAGGTTAAAGCAAGATAAGACAGAGAGTGCTCACCTGGACTCAACCTCTAAGGATAAGGGAAAGAAAAGAAAGAAGGATAAGGATGCTGTAGATATGACACCTCAAAAGAAACAACAAAAGAAATCGAATGAATGGGGAGGTACTGGTTGTTTCTTCTGTGTAGCTGAAGGGCATAAGAAAAAATAATGCACCAACTATCACGCATGGCGTGTTAAGCAAGGTATGCTTCTTAATTTGGTTTATTCTGAGGTTAATTTAACTTCTGTACTTAGACACATGTGGTGGATAGATTCTGGTGCAACAACTCAAATCAGTGTGTCCATGCAGGGTTGCCTGAGTTACCGAAAACCAAGTGATGCTGAAAAATACATCTATGTGGGTGATGGCAAGATGGTTCAAGGTAAGGTAATAGGAAAATTTAGACTATTGTTAAAGACTGAATTTTATTTGGATCTTGTTGAGACATTTATTGTACCATCTTTTAGACATAATTTAATTTCTATTTCTACTTTGGACAAATCTGGTTATTCTTGTTCATTTGAGAATGAAAATTTTGCTTTGTTTCATGATTCAAAATCTGTTGGTTTTGGTTCTTTATCAAGATATGATAATCTTTATTTAATTGATACAATTGCTTCATTTAATGAATCCTTGCAATTAATTATACGAGATATCAAAAGAAAATTAACCAATGAGAATTCGGTAGCGTTATGGCACAAGAGATTAGGTCATATCTCCAGACGGAGAATAGAGAGACTCGTGTTAGACAAAATTCTAAATCTCTTAGATTTTACAGATTTTGATGTTTGTGTTAACTGTATAAAAGGAAAACAAACCAACAAAATGAGATTTGAAGCCAACAGGACTTTGGACGTCTTAGAACTTATACATATAGACATTTGTGATCCATTTCCTACAGATGCTTGGAATGGTTAACAATACTTTATAACGTTCATAGACGATTTTTCCAGATATGGCTATATATATCTCATTTATGAAAAGTCACAGTCGCTGGATGTGTTAAAAAATTATAAGGCTAAAGTTGAGAACCAACTCAGCAAAAGGATAAAAAAGTGTCTGATCTGATCGTGGTGGTGAATATTATGGCAGATATGAGGGTTCAGGTGAACAACATCCAGGACCGTTTGCTAAGTTCCTAGAGGAATGCAGTATCGTCCCACAGTACACTATGTCGGGTTCGCCCACTATGAATGGTGTTGCTGAAAGACAAAACAGGATGTTCAAGGGCATGGTGATGAGTATGATCAGTCATTCTATCTTACCAGAATCACTCTGAGGAGAAGCACTTAAGACGGCAACTTATATCCTTAACATAGTTCCAACTAAGGCGGCTACCAAAACCCCTTATGAACTTTGGACGGGCAAAGGCCTAGTCTAAAACACTTACATGTTTGGGGATGTCCAGCTAAGGTAAGGTCTTATAGGCTTAATGAAAAAAACTGGACTCAAGGACTGTGAGTTTCTATTTTATTGGATACTCTGAAAGATCCACGGGGTACAAGTTTTATGATCCCACAACTAAGTCAATTTTTTAGTCGGAAAATGCCCGGTTCTTTGAGGATGTGGAGTTTGTGGGGGTAGATACAATTAAAGACTTTGTCTTTGAAAAGGAATATGTTGATATTCCCACAAGTGTTATTGACATTGATCAGGGTCTTATTCCTGACCTTGTTTAAGACACATCAAATCAGGACAATGTCATAGAACCTCCCATTCAAGAAATTGTTCCAGAAGAACAAACTCTTGCACCTTAAGAACCTATGTGTCACGACGCCCCTGACGTAGGCTGACATCATGACCGGCACAGTATACTATACACTGTACATACTCATATACGATATATAATACACTGTCAGCCTCAACAGACATTCACAATAATTTTCAACAGTTTTGGAAATTTCGACAGCATCTCCCCTATAAAATGGATATTTCACATTTTTCCTGATATACCACAAATCAAATCAAATCAAATATATATATATAATCATCACATTCAGTCCATTCATTCCACAACTTAAATTCTCACCTGATAAATATCTATGATCATCTCATTTCATCATTCAATATATTCAGCTATATATATACCCACACATCTCATCTAGATGATAATATAAATATGTAGGATGTGATATATATTCATTTGAAAATAAAGAAACTATAATCTATTTCCTTCGCATATACGTACACTAACTCGTGCTTTTCCTTTTAACTCTGTACCTGAAATATTGAAGGAAATGGAGTGAGCAACCAACAGCTCAGTGAACATATCTCTTGATATGGCAATTATATACATTTAGGAAAACATGACATTTCAAATCATTTCAAACAAGTATTAAACACATGCATCATTCAACGAATGTATTATACATGTCAACAACATAATTTTCATGAGTTTTCAAGAAAACAATGCATATTTTTTTCACAAAATCCACAATCTCCCTCCTTCAAGGCAAGAGAGCGGGTCTAACCCTTGTATGGCCGTTACAAGGTAGCCACAGCCTCTCATTACCCAATTCACAGTCATTTCAAGAATCTCCAATCCTTGTTAGGACAGGTTTACTGACAATGAGGTTACGCATAACACTCATCCGGGTCTAATTCCTAACGAAATGACACCAACTTGCCTTTGCAAGTCTTACATGCTCCAATGCTAAAAAGAAATCATTTATGAATGCAAATTAAAACCCAATGCAACATTCTATGCATAACATATTTACATTCAAACATTTCATATATTTAAAATGTCATACAAGAACCAAAATCAAGAAAATATACTCACAGTACAAAACTTTTCAACTTAAATACCATCCCCGTCGCTTTCGAGTCCAGCTCCAATTTAAATCCATAAATCCAACTAACTTAACCTGTCACAATCACTCCATAATTCAATTTCATTTATTCATATCTATTTACATATTTAATTTTTCAACTCACTTCAAATCACCCATAATAAAGATTAACCTTAAAAATATTATACACATTCTGTGAATTTAGATTCCAACTCCATTTAGGACTCATAAGTAGTTGAAGAAACTATTATCTCGTTTCTGTGGTCAATCTAGATATTTTCACAAGAAAGAACAGTGAAAATAGATTTCCCATTTCATATTTTCACTAATTCTCAGTTTATTTTTCTACTGGAACATATATCAATTTTATTAAAAATCTAGAACATTCCTAAAATTATTCTGTCCACATCGACACGTGTAAAATCACTCATTCTATCATTCTACTACCTTCAACAGGTATTTTATTGAGGTTTTACACGTTCGCGAAGGTCACGACAGTGAATTTTACTCACCAAACTCATATATTTAGTTACTAAAAATATCAAATCATATCTAAAAATCATGATCTTAACATCGAAACGTCCGGAATTCAATTCTCTACGATTCTATGATCTCAAACAGGAGTTTCATTGGATTCTAATTTCATTTTATTAACTGGATATGATCATAGTACTATTCACGTCGCTGTTCACGTCGTCACTATTCATTGGAAACATGTATATTTTTACTAAAATTGTTAAACGGTCTCCAAAAATCATGAACTTAGCATCGATGGACTCGTAACAGTGCATTCTACCATTCTATAGCCTTAAACTAGAGTTTCATCGGGTTTTAAATGATTCAAATGGTCTCCAATCGAAACTCTAAATTCCAACAAACTTCCAACGGCTATAAAAATTCCAAATGAACACATAAATGAAATCTAACCACATATTCGGGGTTCCTACAGTCTAAGGAGTGTTTTCCAACCTTCCTAGCAAATTTTCATTCACGTTGGGTCAAAATCCCAATTTTTGCAAACGTCGTAAAACGATTCCTACAGCAAAAATTACTCCGCTAGAATTGTTACAGCTAGCTTAGAGATCAATTTTACGAAGAAATAAAGTTAAAATCACTTATCGCGAGTCCCGATTTGACGTAAATCACGCGTTCCTTCCTCCGTTCTTCTTCGTTCTCTCCTCTCTCTCTCTCTCGTTCTTCTTTCTTTTCGTTTCTCTGTTTCCAGCAACTTCTTTCCTCTTTTGTTTTTATTTTTTTAATTTTTTATATTTTTTTATTTTCTTGAACGGTTGAGAGAGATATAGATTAGCATGGAGAGAGATTAACAATATATATTAAACAATGATCCTATGCTTTCAAAGCCTCTTAATTAAATAACTCTCATTCACCTTATTAAACTTATTAAAGCAACTTCCCCCATCTATTAATCAATTTAATTCAACTCAATTCACATATCTAATTAACCAACCCATTCAACTAATAAAACTTTTATTCTTTATTTACTGATTTTATTTATTTGCTCATATTCCTTATATATAGCATGTATTTCATACACGCGTATATCATACACGCATATACTTGGCTTCTACGTATAACATACGCGTATCATACATCTCGATATACGTGTAATTTATCGTATGTATTTCATTAAAACTATGGGGTGTTACACTATGCCATTAAGAAGATCCACTAGAGATAGGAAAAGTGCAGTGCCAGACGACTACATTGTATATCTCCAAGAACATGAGGTAGATATTGGAATGATGGAAGATGATCCGATCAATTTCCATCAAGCCATGCAAAGTTCTAACTCTCATAAGTGGATTGATGTCATGAACGAAGAGATTAAGTCCATGAAAGACAATGACATGTGGAATCTTTTCCCATTACCAGAAAGTAAGAAACTCATTGGTTGCAAATGGATATTTAAAACCAAGAGGGATTCAAAAGGTGATGTGGAGAGGTACAAAGCTCGTCTTGTCGTAAAGGGCTTTACACAGAAAGAAGGCATCGACTATAAAAAGTCTTTCTCTCCGGTTTCATCAAAAGACTCGTTCAGAATTATAATGACATTGGTGGCACATTTCAATCTTGAGTTACATCAGATGGATGTGAAGACAACGTTTCTCAATGGTAACATTGATGAGACGATCTATATGGTGCAACCATAAAACTTTGTGTCGGGTGACCAAAAAAATATGGTTTGGAAACTTAAAAAATCCATTTATGGACTCAAACAAGCATTTCAGTAATGGTATTTCAAGTTTAATCAAGTGATCACCCCGTTCGGTTTTGAGATGAATTTGGTCGATGATTGTGTATACCATAAGTTCTGTGTGAGCAAACACATTTTTCTGGTTTTATATGACGATTAATCTTACTTGCCAGCAACGATATAGGCTTATTGCACAAAACCAAGAGATTTCTAGCTAAGAATTTTGCGATGAAAGATTTTAGTGACGCCTATTTTGTATTAGGCATTCAGATATATCGGGATCGCTCTCGGGGTATTCTTGGATTATCACAAAAGAGTTATATCGAAAAGGTTCTCAAACGATATGACATGCAATATTGAAAACCACGTGATACTCCTGTAGCTAAGGGAAACAAGTTTAGTCTTAATCAGTGCCCTAAGAATGATTTTGAGGAAAAAGAAATGCAGAAGATTTCTTATGCCTCAGTAGTAGGAAGTCTAATGTATGCTCAGGTTTGTACACATTCGGATATTGCGTACATTACTAGGATGTTGGGCAGATATTTAAGCAATTCAAGAATAGACCATTAGAAAGTAGCCGAACGGGTCTTTCATGAGTACACTGCTCATATGGGTATTGTATCTCTTAAGGATATGTCATTTTAGTGGGAGTTTGTATTTTAGATGTTTTTCAGTTATAGACAATTTTTATGGTTATGAATATTTTGAGGTTATTTTATGCAGAAATAAAGTTTGGTTTATTTACACACTGATTTTAGTATGGTTTGATCTCACTAAGGTTTAAGGTTGAACCAGTTGGAAATAGGCATGTTAAGATCACATTGCATGAAATTTCCATGCTTGATATATGTCTTTTGGTTATATTGATATACATGACCATTGATGGGTCTAGTTACGATAAATGCAACAAAGATCGCTTTGATCTTATGTTGATATGATTGATGAACCAGATTGATTAGAGATGCTTTTGGTAAAGATAGCGGTTTTGAGCTCTTAAGGTTATTTTATAATGCATAATTATATAATGACATATGTGGCCCAAGTGGGAGATTGTTGGATATTTATCTAATATATGGGCCAATACATATCATTAATTATGTGTTATAGGCTATCTAAAGAATTAACCCATTTAAAGTGATCTAATAAAGTTTAAGTTATTGGGCTTAATAACATCTCATATGGTATGAGATTCATAATGTGTAAAGACTCGTTACTAGTTAATTAGAGTTGATGAGATTCTAATTGAACTAGTATATAAAGAATATTATAGGGTTATAGTTCCCAAGCCAACTCAATTTGCTATTCTCCTCTTTTTCGATCTAAGTGAGAGATTTCATTGTGCATTAAGGTGATTTGGTGTTGGAGGACCCTAACTTCCTTGTGTTTATCGTCATGTATTCATGTATTCTTCTTCTACTCTTGTTTTTTATGATCTAACATGATGATATTTGAGTTGTGTTCTTATAATTTATGATTTCATCTTCTTCACTCAAAGGTATGTGAATCTTTTATACGTAAGACATGTATTGATAAATTTTCAAACGATGGATCCTTAAGATTTGTTTATATTTTCGCATTTAACTCTAAGTACTTGAAAGATTCTCTCAAAAACAATTTGCTAGGTACTCAGAGCTCTAATAATGTTAGATTAGAAAATAAAATCCAACTTTAGTGGTGGTTGTTTTTTTTTTTTTTTTTTTAATATATCGTTGGTTGAAATGTATAAGTACATTGTTTAGACTTTTAACTAAATTGTATATTGCCTTAAAAAAAAAAAACACAAGAAGAAAACTAAATTGTATGTTGCACACTGTAAAAGGTGTGTACTACTTTCCGCTTCGGAGCCGGAAATAAAAGAAAGTTTCTTTGCGTCGAAGCAAGAAAAGGGTTCGTGGGTTTTGGTTCCATAACAAGCATACCCACGCCATCCGACACTCGTGCCTCCAAAAAATGGCCATACACCCACTTGCGCCAACACTTCCTGCTGCCTCTCGCCTGATGACCACTCAACTTGTTCGGGTTCTAGTGCCACCCGCGCGCGAACCACCCTTTCTCTCTTCACTTACAACTCTTTTTATGCTTCTCTTCCTACGGATGCAAATCGTGCCGTCACGTTTCAAATGCCATGTTAGAGAACACACTTCCTGAAGTGTACTCAATTTGATCAGCATAACGTTTCTCTGTGCCTTTTTCTTTTTATTTTTTACAAGATTATAATAATTTTTTATTTTTGAGTTTATTCTACCAACATTATAAATTACTTTGGAGACCGTGCGGACATACAAGATAAACTTACACCAATGACCCATTTTGACCGATTTACTAAATAATTATGACATTTTTGTTTTACTTTCAATTTGAATTATTTAAAATGTGTTGAAAAAAGAAAAAAATATATAAATCATATATTTTAAGTAATTTTTCGATTACCAGTGATAACTCTGGTGGCTGTTAAATATTAAATGCATTTAAAAAAATAAACTTATCTTTTTTTTTTGTTAACCCTTGTACTTTATTTATACTTAAGAATTCAGACTCTAATTTAATAAACTATGGTACCTTTGCATTAGATACAAATAGATAGGGGATAATAACTCTAAATATCCCTATTTTGAAGCTAAAAAACAGCCTAGCAAAGCTTGTGTTAAAACATGCAATTTCTTGATACACATGCCTTTCTATTTACAAAAGAGAAAGGGCAAGCACGAGAAAAATGATGATAAATTTTAATTCGCACGACTGTATTTTAAAATATGAAAACAAAAATATAGTGTAATTCGTATGTTACAATTATGCTTTTAATGTTTTCTATATTTTCCAAGATCTTCTTTTCAACCACCTCAATATATACACATTGTGATTCAATATGACATGGACATACGTAACCATACAATTTCCAACCTCACTAAATATATATGAAGTCGGTAAATCAACCTACAAATATTCAAACTTACACTTTATTTATTTATATTATTTAATCCAAGACTGATTTTTATTTTGTCTTTCTCTACAACCAGTCATTGCCCTCTTACTAATTTTTATTTTATTTCATTCAAATTAACGCTACCATTTCAAAGCCTGATTTAGTATTTTTTATTCTTTCAATTAACTAGTCATTAATTGCCCTCACGACATGATTTCAAGTGTGACGGCCTATAATAATTCAAGAACTTAATTGATTTCTTTGATGGCGGCCTAACAACATTTCTCTTATTTTATTTTATTTTTGCGTGGGGTTGAACGGATCTGAAAATGGTAGTCGAGTTTGGCCGCTTCTGCTTCAACTTATTATAAGTTCAGGGAAAAAGAAACAGAAATGCAAAAGAGACGAAGCGATTGATTTTCTTTCTAATATGGCGCAAAGTGGCGACGCCAATGACGCCAGAAGTGGCTTCTGCAAAACCAACTTCATCTTCTACAGCAAGAGAAAACCAATGCCATTACCCTCCAACGAGTATCTCGATGTCACCACATTCATCTCATCTCATTGCCACTTCGGTCGCATCGCCTTCATCGACGCTTGCTCCGGCCGCCACCTCACCTTTCCAGAAGTATGGCGAGCCGTTCATTCAATCTCCGATTCTCTCTTCAACCTCGGGATTTGCAAAGGCGATGTGATCCTAATCCTCTCTCCCAACTCCATTTTCTTCCCTATAATCTGTCTCTCCGTCATGTCTCTCGGCGCCATCGTCACCACCACCAACCCCGTCAACACCGCTAAAGAAATCGCCGCTCAGATCGCCGATTCTAAACCAGTCCTTGCCTTCACCACTCAGTCCCTCCTACCCAAACTCGCCGGAACCAACCTCCCCGTCGTTCTCATCGGCGACAACGACGATAAAACCGGCTATGAAACAGTACCCATTTCTTCATTACACGAGATGATGACG
Source organism: Paratinospora sagittata (assembly GCA_035771175.1). Taxonomy (NCBI): domain Eukaryota; kingdom Viridiplantae; phylum Streptophyta; class Magnoliopsida; order Ranunculales; family Menispermaceae; genus Paratinospora; species Paratinospora sagittata. Next base: position 51,882,133 of record CM069603.1, on the reverse strand, counting down.
AAGAAGTATCGGAGCCAGTATAAACAGCGCGTATCTCTAGATGATCCGGCGGCTCTGCTGTACTCATCAGGAACTACTGGGAAAAGCAAGGGCGTGGTCTCATCGCACAGGAACTTGATAGTATTAGTTCAGAATATACTGAGTCGAGTTTACTCGGAAAGTGGGAACCAGACCATCATCGCTACGGTTCCAATGTTCCATATCTACGGTCTAGCGTGGTTCGTGGCGGGGGTTTTGGCTTCGGGATCGACGGTGGTGGTGCTCCCGAGATTCGACATCAACGAGATGCTTTCTGCTGTGGCAAAGTACAGAGTGACGTACCTGCCGATCGTGCCACCTGTGATGGTGGCGATGATCAAGGACGCGGAGAGGATCAAGAAGAGGTTCGATTTGCGGTGGTTGCAGTCGGTTTTATCAGGTGGGTCGCCGTTGAGTAAGGAAGTGATAGAGGGGTTCCTGGCGGTGTATCCGACGGTTAAGATTCTTCAAGGGTACGGTTTGACGGAGACGACGGGGTTGGGTGCGTCGATGGATTCGGTGGAGGAGAGCCGTAGGTACGGGAGTGTGGGGTTGTTGGCGGCCTCGCTGGAAGCGAGGATCGTTGACCCGAAGACAGGGAAGTCATTGTCGGTTAATCAGACGGGTGAGCTTTGGCTGCGTGGCCCTTCGATCATGATAGGTAAGTAGGAACTAACAACTTTGTACTAACGGTTTTACTCTTTTGAACTTGATTTGAAAATAGTCAAAAGTCGTGAAGTTGGTGGAAGTCAATATTTGCTGAACCAAAGAGGTAGCAAAATCTAGCTCTGGTTTCAGCGTGTCTTCTACTTTTCCCCAGAGAGGGACACATGAATCCGTTTTCGCGGGTTGAGTTTGGTGGTTCTGTTTTATATAGGTTATCCGGTACTTTCCGGTAGCTTAGGTAGCTTTGCATTATGGAGCCACGTGCCTACTCATTTAATACGTTTTAAATTTATTTATTTTTCAACTTTTTACCCACTTTTTCCTTCTGTCATTTTTATTTTTCAATTTTACCCATTTCACATGAACAAAATATAAAATATTTTGTAAACATTTTTTATTTTTACATTAGTTCATTATTACCTCCGCCAACTTTTTTAAAAAAATTTCTTGGGCAACAATTTTTATTGTCAGTATTTTAACTTACTAAATGAATATTTGATTTATTTTTCAATATAGACTATGCTGCTCAATCTAATAAGGAGTCTAGTGTAAATAAAATCGCTCAAACCTTCAAACCATAATTTTAATAAGGTGTCCAGTGTAAATAGAATTTCTCAAACCTTCAAACCATAAATTCTATATTGTAGCATAATTTATAAAAGTTTTTATATTAATAAAAATTGTTGTCCAGAAATTTTTTTGAAAAAGTTGGCGGAGTTAATAATGAACTAATGTAAAAATAATAAAAAAATGTTTATAAAATTTTTTATATTATGTTCGGGCAAAATTGAAAAACAAAAATGAGAGAAGGAAAAAGGAAGCGAAAAATTGAAGAAAAAGAAAGAATTTAAAACGTATTAAATGAGTAGGCACGTGGCTCCGTAATGGAAAGCCACCTAAGCTACTGGGAAGTATCGGGTAACCCCGTACCCTCTCCGTAATGAGTAGGCGCACTCCTGTCTCGTCTTTTGCCACCTGTATCATTCTTGAAGTATACGTTACGCATTTTATTAACGAGTAATGTTTTACCAATAATATTGTTCGATTTGTTAAATTATTTCGAATAACGTATTAATATATGATTCGAGATAATTTATTAATTTTAATAATGTTAATAAACTGTGTTTTTAAAATATTTTTGTTTGTTTAATTTATTTTTTAAAATAATATAAAAAATATTAAAATAATATTTAAAATATAAATCATCATTAAACACATTAAATTACCTTAAACCATATACTAATACATATTCGAGGAAATCCAAAAATGTATGTGATTAATATATATTTTAAATATACATATTATATGTCAATATAACATTCCTCAATACTATATATGGTAAAAATAAGAGTTAAGCCAAAATCAACATAACCCGTGAGCCAGATTGATTTGTCCCACGCAAACAGTACAAAATCTCTGTTTCTCCAAATCATTACTTCAACCGAGTTGTATGGCTAGTGGAAACATTTTCCATTGTATCAGATCTTGTAGTAAAGGAGCAGCCCCTCTTTGTTAGTTGGCTGAATGAAATGGTTTTCAGTAATATATACATATAGTATACATAAATTCAAAATCCACCACTAACCTTAATTTGAAAAATATTATAACTAATAACATGAAAATTTTCAAGTATAATAATATTTTTTTTTTGAATATGGTCTCATTTTTTTGTTCCATAATCCTAACTTCGGTTCTCCAGACCCACTAATTATCTCACTGATGAATTGTGGGATACTTGTGCTAAAGGAGTTGAAATTTAATCATGGTGGAAAACTTGTTTGAGTGTTTTTTAGGCTTAATCTCTGGTGGAAAGTTCTTGTGTTGTTTATGTTTAGCAAGAACAGAGGAAGTACAGCTTGGGTTATTTATTTATTTAAGTAGTGACAGTGGTTGTAATATTGTTGATATTATAGGATACTTAAACAACCCTGAAGCTACAGCATCAACATTGATCTCTAATGGATGGATGAGAACTGGTGATCTTTGCTACGTAGATGATGATGGATTCATTTTTGTGGTTGATCGGTTGAAGGAGCTAATCAAATACAAAGGCTATCAGGTGAGTAAAATTAATTTCATTACATTTATTTATTTGTCATGATTTAATTCACAGCTGAATTGTATGTATTTGATAAGGATCATCAAGATGGATTACTTACTTCTAAGCCAAATGTTCTGTATAAATATATGGATGGAAGATATATAACTGAGATTGAAGTTTCCTTGATCTTGCCCTGTGCATTTATATTTCTTTCATATTGATTGCTAGGTTCCCCCAGCAGAATTAGAGGCACTGCTGCTTACTCATCCCCAGATTGCTGATGCTGCTGTAATACCGTAAGTTTTTGTTCTTCTTTCAATAAACTTCATCTCTATGCTAACTATAGATGAAAGGGTAACATGTAGATGACAGTTTGATGTGCATTGTTGGACCCTTATCTAGCAGTTATAACTTTTAGGTTGAGTGATTTCTAACATGGTATCAAAGCCTTGATTTTGTAATAGGTCTTGGGTTCAAGTCTTTTGATTGACATTTGCATGATTCTCATTTACATAATTGATATTTCTCTTCTTCTATTTTTGTTCTGGCATTCCACATGCAGGATAGGGCTGCACATGAGAGGAAGTGTTGATGATAGTTTGATATGCATTGTTAAGCCTTTATCTAACAACTATAGCTTTTAGGTTGAATGGTTTTTAACACAACAATGCAGAGTGATCTGCAATAGAATTAATCTAGTTTAATGTATTAACCCCCTTTTTTATGGGTCAAGATTGATGAGCTAATGGCTATCTAACTAACATCGTCGCATGACTGAAATATCTTTATGCAGAGGAATTTTATAATTTACTTTGGAAGATTTAACGTATTAACTACTTAACATGTTGCAGATTTCCAGATGTGGAGGTTGGGCAGTTCCCCATGGCGTATGTGGTTAGCAAAGCAGGAAGCAATTTGTCAGAGAGCACGGTGATGGACTTCATAGCTAGACAGGTAATCAAATGCAGCCCATCAAACCCCATTTATAACTTAGTTTTTTTATTTGGGTGAATGCATCTAATTTTACCATTAGGAAATAGGAAGTGCTAAAATGACGCATTTGATAGTTTCATGCATTGCAATCTGATGTCTGCTAATCTATATAACTTAAACTTGTTATGCATGCAGGTGGCTCCATATAAGAGAATTCGAAAGGTCGCATTCGTGACCGCTATTCCCAAAAACCCTTCTGGCAAGATTTTGAGAAAGGATCTCATCAAGCTTGCGCTTGCACTTGCGACCTCCAAGCTTTGACGCCTTTCTCCATATGCACTTGGCGCTGGGGTGCTCTAACAGAGACTATACGCAAGCTCGGCGATCTTCCTCTCATTCTTTATTATATACCTTTGTTCCAAATGGAAATTCAATCCATAAGCAAGCATAAGTGGTAAATTATTCGTAATTTGAAAGTTATATGATTATAGGAGATCAATATAAACACCAGCCGAAAAAGCTCTTGTTTGTAACTTGATGAAATTTCACGAATTAAAGAAAAATATGTTACAGTTGATATGAGCACTAGAAAATTTGTATAAGGTGATTCATAATTTACCGAAGATTTTTTATTTTCTTTTCAAAGGTATTTTTACCTCTTAGAGCACTTAATTAGTGTTTCAGTGCAAAATTCTTTTAAGAAATTTTACACTGCTTAGAGTGAGATCCAAATGGTGTAGATGAAAAAATACTGCTTGAAGTAAAGTCAATGAATCTGATCTTTCAAGTACCATTTGGACTTTTAAGAGTAAAATCTTCCATACAATCTGTTAAATAATTGACTTTCAACTAAAAACTTGAACTTGGTCCGGAATGTGTCACCACGCATGAGATTAATCAGAGAGTACAAAAGCATCAACTATATTAAAATTAGAATCCGGATTCTATCTTACAGGATATTGATGATTGTCACTACAGGGTTTTGGATGAGCATGTTTAAGTTAATATCGCCATCACTACATTGCCTAAAATTAATTGTATAAGCAAAAATACTAGTAGTTTCATCAAATCTTATTAATGAAGGAATACTTATGGAGTCCATAAATAAATCATTGTATAGGGCATATATAGCTGCATGAATATCTATCAATGTGATAGAATATCGAGATTTGATTCTTATAAATTATGTAATTATTAGAATTTGATATGGTATCATTAATTTTATACTCATGGATTGCCCTTATATACCCGGTGTGGGTATGTGAGGTTGTATTTCGCATTAATTATCTATCAACTTTGGATTCTCTTAGCTTTGTACTTTCCCTGTATAACGGCTCTTTTTACTCATAAAAAAAGACGGGTAGGTCGGTGACGAGTAGGCCCACACTAGTCCCTCTGGAAACTAAAAAACATTTTTGAACGTTTTTCTTCACAGCGATCCGTTGCGCTCAACGTCAAAGGCAATCTTCTCTCTTCTTCTTCACTTCGCTCTCCCACAGCACAGCAGAGTGCTTCCTTTCCTCTTTCTCTGCTGCAACGAAGCCTTGCCATGGAAATGTTGAAGTTGGCGGTTTCATTGTTCCGTAGAGGCTTCAAATCCTCTAAATGGTGAGAGTTTTTTCTCTTTTGTTTTCTTTCTTGGATCACATTACATTCTCTTGTGGCAACTGTTTCTTATCAAGTTATCTAAAGAACTTACAATAAACAGCAAAACTACGGCGAAGCTGACGACGGCAAGAATAAAACTGCTGAGAAACAAGAGAGAGGTGGTGGTGAGGCAGATGAGGCGTGACGTCGCCTTGCTTCTTCAGTCCGGCCAAGACGCCACTGCCCGGATCAGGGTATCTCTCTCTCTCTTTAAGTTTTCTTCTGGACTTCTTAAAGCTCAAATCTTGAATTCGATTACGATTTGTCTTCCCTTCACCTCCATAGCTTCAATCGCAGAATTTGTGTCTGGTTTTGTTCAAAATGATTTTATATTCATTGTGCGGGTTAACTTGTTGCGGGTAATTATGCTCCTTTGTGTCATAGATGGAACAAGTTGCATCAAATGTTTGTTTCACGATTGAGATTACCAAGACCCTAAAGAAGCAAGAGATGAATGCAAAATAAACGCACAAGTAGATCACATTTCATGAAGCATTGAAAGCTTCTTCAATATGTGATAAATTCTTCTTTGTGGATTATATAAACCCTAGTTTTGAATATTCAAATTCCATAGGAAACTGAGAGACATAGTTCTCTGAAAGATTCCGCGCTGGACCTCCAAAGAGCCCCAAATCCTGGCAGTGGCCCATTTGATCCGTGCTGGAGTGCCCGGTGTTGCCAGGGGGTGACCCTCTAATTTGTTTATAACCTCATTGGAAGCCAAGGACTGAATTTTGGTTGACCAACTCCAATGTTTATCAATATGAGCACAAATCTGCATTTGGTCGAAAGCCCTAATGTGTGTTTGATCTGTAAAGTATTTCTTTTCTTTCTTTTTTAACCTGGTTGTTTTGGATGGTTGATTTTAGCAATCACATTTGTAGTTAAAGGTTTTATGCTACACCGTTGTGCAATAATGTGAACATTAGTAAAAATGCTTAGCCATTTGTGCATGTAAGAGGCCTTTGCCTGAGCCAATGTCTTTTGCTCTCTTTAATTATCAGGAAGCATTCCCCTGTTCCTTGAAGGAACCATCCGTGGGATGTAAATCTACCATGACAATTAGGTATTTCCTCATGGATTGTAGAGTCTTTAAAGCCAAATGGATTGAAATTTTCATCTCGTTCGGGGAATCTGAGACATAGGACGTCCAATCACAAATTCACATTTTGGTTACCATTATCAGGGAAATGTCTTCACATTTTGAGATATTTTTAGAAAAGTCTAGACTCTCTACTCTTATAGTGGGAATTTAGTCTCCTTGCATTATTAATTGGGATTTCACTACTTGATGATTGGTGTTGAAACCCTATCTTCATCTGGGAAGAGAAGAGAATCGCTTGACCATAAGGTGAGTTGGAGTTTCTAACCCAAACTCCTTTTTGTATGTGTATGTGTATTCTTTGAATGAAGCATTAGTTGGAAATGGGCAATTGAACTTTGAAAACTAAATGAATTGTTCAGTTGCTGTGGTGTATGACATGCAGTTCTCTTATCATAGCTTTTTTACATGCTTATATTAAATTTATTCTGAGTTTTTTTTTAATGCTATTGTCACGACGCCCCTGACGTAGGCTGACGTCATGACCGGCACAGCGTACTATACACTGTACATACCCATATACAGTATATAATACACTGTCAGCCTTCATCACGCGTATATTTAGCTCATACGTATAAAATACGTGTAGTATACATCTCGATATACGCGTACTTCAACGTATGTATTTAATTAAATTTACGGGGTGTTACAGCTATAGTGAACCTTTCATACTTGGATTTCTTTGAAGATTTACTGGTAGTTCTACGTGAAAAATATGTGGCTGATTAATCATCATCATATCATTACCATAGTATTTTGTGGGTTTTGTAGATTGAACATGTGATAAGAGAACAAAACATTATGGGAGCAAATGACATCATCGAACTCTTCTGTGAATTGATTGTGGCAAGACTTTCAATCATTGCAAAGCAAAGGTAACATGTGCTTTTGCTTTCCTTTTTCATGACATTATAAGCTTTATGGGAGGTTTTTCCTAAAGTGGGTCATGTAACATTACAGGGAATGTCCTGCAGATCTGAAGGAAGGGATTTCAAGCTTGATATTTGCAGCTCCAAGGTGTTCAGAAATCCCAGAACTACAGCAAATCCGCAACATATTTGAGAAGAAGTATGGTACAGAGTTTGTATCTGCAGCAATGGAACTACGTCCTGGTTGCTCTGTGAATCGCACAGTAAGACTTTATTCTGGTCACTGCAAACAAGTTTTGTATTATTTTATATTTTGAAAGTTTAAGTTGGTTTTATTACTAGTTCTTAAGTGCTCATGCGCAAGTCTGCTTTCTCTGCCTTAAAGCTGATTGAGAAGCTCTGTTAGAAGACCTACTGGTGAGGTAAAGCTGAAGCTAATGAAGGAAATAGCTAAGGAGTATCAAATTGAATGGGATGCCGCAGAATCTGAAAAGGACCTTCTTAAACCCTCTGAAGAAAATATAGTCCGTTTCTCTCCCTCTCTTTCTCTTCTCTCTCTTGCTTACACACATTTACATTCTCTTCTCAGTTGTGACAATTAATTGACCACAGGAAGGGCCAAGTACATTTGTTAGTGCAAGCAGCATGCCGATTAAGCCCTTGTCAACTGAAGGCATCGAATCGAAAAGTACAACTACTAGGAGGTACACGTAGTATTTATGAAGATATATCTTAAGCTTCAATAAGGTTGGGAAAAGACATGTGCTCTTGTTAATATTATATTGATATGTTTTCCTCCTACTGCTAGCTTATCAAGCACAAGAGAAGAATCTGATCTGCATTTTGGGGACTCTGCTTCGGCCGCAAAAGCAGCTGCTGAGTCCGCAAAGATGGCAATTGCTGCTGCAAAAGCTGCTGCTTTTCTTGCCGGTAAGGATACTCATTCGGTGGCACAGACAATGGGTGTCACAGACACTCTTGGTTCACAGATGAGTTCTCATGACTCTGGTTATGGGCCTAAGCTCGATAGAAGTTGTGAATCTCTGAGTTTTGACGGGTCTAGTTATTTGGGCAACGAGAAAATGGGCTCCACCAATTTGGACTGTAAGAGAAGGATCTATAGGAGGCACAGTTACAATGTTCCTGCAGTACAATCAGATATAAAGTTTGATGAATCAGATATTTCAGACTGTGGCGAAGAGATTGAGATGGAAATGCCTCCATGTGGAATTCCTCCACCTGATCGACCACCTCCACCTATACCTTCATCTCATGGTCATCAGGCTGACCATAAAACAGGGACAGATAACCCTGCTTCATATAGACGCCACTCACTCCCTCGTGTTCATCCCAAATTACCTGATTATGATGTACTTTCTGCCCGCTTTGAAGCCCTCAAGCATCCAAAATCATGAACACAACTGGATTATATACGGAACACAGTTTTGGATAGGTAAATTACACAGGCAGTTCTGCTATTGTCACTCATATATGTTGTATTTCTGTTCTTTGTCATATATATATATATTGAGTCTAAATAACTGGGTTGGTGCCAATGTTCTATGATGGTGCCTTTGATACTTTATTTTTGTGCCTTTGTCTATATATATGTACTATGATGGTGCCCTTGGTACACTTATTGTGCCTTCATCTATATATACCTGAGTTGATTCTTGAGAAGGTGCTCTTGTTCTGAGAATGTCTCTATCGGCTCTAGTATTTACCTTTCTTCTATGATGGTGCCTTTGATACTTTATTTTTGTGCCTTTATCTATATATATGTACTATGATGGTGGTGCCCTTGGTACACTTGTTGTGCCTTCATCTATATATACCTGAGTTGATTCTTGAGAAGGTATAATACCTGAGTTGATTCTTGAGAAGGTATAATGATGCTAACTATCTGCTCTGTGAAACAGTCCTTAAGTTGATAACTTTATGAACTAGCTTGAAAAGAGTTTTATGTTTTCTTTGAACTTAACCATTACTGATGTCCAGTGATTTGACTAACAAATTTAAACTCTGCCTAAATGGTTCTAATCACAAGTAATGTTATTCGAGCCAAAGCATGCTGATCTCACTTGCGAATTTTCTAACCTTCAAGACTACCTTTGTTTTCTCCTTCGTTATGGAATTCTATAGATTGACAATGGCAGGCATGCTTGGGCCTACTAGCGACTCCCATTCAACATACTGACAAGACATTAAACATTTTTTAGTATGCTTGAGGTGGTTTGGTTAGGGTGACAATGGAGCGCGTCCAACGGAGTTGAACGGGAGTTGACTGCAACCCTACTTCCACTATTTTTGTCACAAGGAACATTCTTCTATATGTGCACAGGAAGTTACTTTGCTTGATTATGAATTCAGAAATAAAAGTTAAGTTTAAAGTTCAAAACTTAATTTCTTTCCAAACAAATTGCCCAAAAAATCTAGATACCCAAGTCTTTGTTTATTACACTCCGCATGATTCTTGATATAGATTTACACCGTCTTAAATCTGGACTGCACAAAATCTGGGGAGTTTAGATACTTTCTGTTGGCTATATGTGGATTGAAATAATAGTCTCACATTGGATATGGACAAGTTTATCGCAAGAAATATAAGTTAAGATCTCACCATCATTAGTACCGAGGTCTTTTGGAGTAAAATCCTACACCTAGGCTCAAAGATGGTTAAGTTGGAGACAATATCGGTATTAATAGAGATTCAGGCCCTTCCGAACAATGGTATTATAGTCGATGGTTCGAATGGGACGCACGTATGTCAAGGTGGAGCACGCTGGTATGCTCATGGTCGCGGATGGTTCCTCGAGTTCCCCCTCCTCGAGATGATGGCCACAGTTAATCTGACATGGATGTACGGTGTAATTGTGATGAAGTTGAATTTCGGTCTAAGGTGGAGATTTGTTGGCTATATGTGAACCGAAATAATAGTCCCATATCGGATATGGATAAGTTCATCGCATGAAATATAAGTTGAGATCTCACCCTCATTAGTACCGAGGCCTTTTAGAGTAAAATCCTACACCTGGCCCAAAACTGGTTAAGTTGGAGATAATATCGGTATTAATAGAGATTCAGGCCCACCCAACAATTCCTCTGCTTGCCTAACTATAGCTTGACTTACAAAAATCTGTAATTTACCATTAAGATGCAATAAGATTGTTAAACAGATGCTGAGAAATCTGCTGGGACCAAACAAAGATCAGAAAAGCCTAACGATCTTATCTCATGCATCAAATGAGGGGTGTCTTAAAAATGGGCTCATTAATGATTTGGGAGAGGATGCTGTATATCTGGTATTCAACAATTGACCGGACTGGTTCGAATCAATACAATGTGCTGTTGCTAAATTTAACGTGCATGCATGCTTATATCCATACCCCACCTTAAAGAGGCGATTGCCGTGCAAAAACAAAACATGCCCACTTGCAAAATCTTCTCTTTTTGTTCCAGCACCACATGTGGCTTGCATCATATGGTATGCCAACACATGCCAAGCAGCACCAATTGGTTCTGTCTAGTCCTGAACTTTCCAAGTATATAAGCAACCATCCTCCAATTTTTCTCGCAACCCAAATCATCTCTTTTCTCCCAAGAAGCAAATAAAGGCTCAAAATTTACTCTTACTAATCTGTTGCTAAAAGGCTTTCAAGCTAGCACAAGATAATATTAGACTTTATCAGCCATGATTGACATGACGAGACTCGTGAAGATGGCAAGGAAATGGCAGAAGATGGCGGCCATTGGAAGGAGAAGAATCTCATTGAGGTGCCGCAATGAAGACATGACTGAAAGCAATTGCAGTGAAATGGTAGCTGATAAGGGTCATTTCATTGTGTACACCACTGATAAGAAACGTTTCATGGTTCCCTTGAAGTTCCTTGGTAGCAATATCTTCCAAGAGCTCTTCAGAATGTCTGCAGAGGAATTTGGGCTACCAGGCAACGGGCCAATCATGCTTCCATGTGATGCGGTGTTCATGGAATATGTCGTCTCATTGGTTCGAGGACGCGTGTCTAAGGATTTGGAGAAGGCATTGGTCACGTCTTTGGCAACTGGTCGCTGCTGCTCTTCTTCATTTTTGTCTCAAAGAGATACAAACCAACAATTACTTCATGGCTTCTGAGGAAGTCCTAGCTAGCTACCATAATTCTGGATTAATTTGTACATTAACCTCACAATTTTGCATTAATATACAAAGTCTTCAACTTGATCAAGTTTTATGATTCTACAAAATTGCAATATACTTTCTTGTGTGTTAGTCATGGATTGATACAAGTATCTCATTTTAATTTCAAGTCAATAAAATGAATTCTGCAGTAACTACTAATGTTTTTTAACAACTTAGGCAGAAAGCAAATCATGTCACCTCATCAATAGGGTAAGTAATTTTGTAAGCAAGCCTCTAATCTGGCCAAGCATAATCTCTAATTGAATCCATATAGTAGTTACAGGAAAACTGCATATATATATATATATATTAACTTAAATATGAGGTTGAGGCAAAGTACTTCAGCAAAAACTAAAGAGGTGTATTTCTAAAACTCTACATGCATCTTCTCTTGTAGTACCATATATAACCTTTTAACCAAATATATCCTGATATAATGTATGAAATTTGATATGAAATCCTACTCTACAAGCACATTAATAATATTATCCATGGATAATATTATTAATGTGCTTGTTAAGTTAATATACATGATTGATACTTCTACTTATAATTTGTAGCTTTGATTGGAGTCCAATGGTTTTTAAGTATGATATCAGACTTATAATTGTAAAAGTCTTGTGTTTGAACTTCTTTACAAGCACTAGCTTGTTTCTTTGATTGAATGAATCAACCCTTCACAAGTAACTATCAGTTCTTAAACCAAGCAGTAGTACTTGTTCTCTGTGAGTGCAGAGCCATGTGCTTGTGAGTCATTGGAGACGGTAAGGAGCCCTACAAGTGAACATGTTTTGGAGATTTTCTTTACCCTCTGTTTTAAATCTTATCTATAAAAAATGTAGCAAACATAGATTTTGTTTTTTATTTTTTTTCTTTTGAGCAAGTTGAGAACATGATTGGTTCAACTTGAATCTAAATTCTTTTCCTTAAAAACAAATCTTACAATGATGTTTGACGGATCTCGAATGAACAAGCCATGTTGAATAAGCTTCTGTTTTGTTTTTATATAAAAACTTCAATGTCGCCAAGTAATTTCTATGAAATTTGATCTAGAAATACTGACTTGACATGTAGAATATAAGTTTTGAGGTTAAAACTTATTAATTAAAAGTCTTAGCTGTATTTTGTTTCCTATTAAAATAAATAAATAAATAAAAATCAAATGCGTAGAAATGCTCTAGGAATAAATCACAAACTATATAATAATAATTGTAAGAAAGTGATAAAAACATTTTTAGTAGGATTTTTTTTTAATTGCCTAAATCGGACCCACGACATATCGGCCAGAAACAGTTGGGTGGGCTTGAATATCAAGAAGTATTGGTATTGTAACTTAACCACTTCTAACCCAGGTACTAGTCTAAAAGACCTCGGTAAGGATGAGGGTAAAATTTTAACTCGTATTTTATGTAATGAACTTATTCATATGTGATGTGAAACTGTCGTTATACCAACAGGAACCCTAGTTGTTTATCTACAAATTTTGAAGCCATACACAAATAGGACAAGCCTAATAATAAACTATGTATACAAATAAATGGGTGGCTGTGGAAAAATGAATTTAAAGATTGGGAGAAGATGTCATATATCAGGTGATAACAGTGCCCCACCCTGTTGAAGCCATTGCTGAACAAAAACAGAGCATGCCCAAATGCAAAACCATCTTTGCAACCCAATCAGCACATGGTTTTGTATCACTAGCATCCCAACATAATTAATGCTGAACCACTGGGTGTTGTTTATCCTCTCAAATATATAAACAATCATCCTCTACTGCTTCTCCCACACATCAAAAAACATTCTCAGCAACCTAAAAAGTCTTCATACCTTCCTCATTACCAGAAGTCATACAGCCTCTCCAAGAAGGTGATAAAGTTAGCCATGATTAAGCCAAAAAGACTTGTGGAGATGGCAAGAAAATGGCGGAAGGCAGCTGCCATTGGGAGAAGAAGAATTACATTGCAGAGGAGCTATATCAAAGATGTGGAAGGGATCAAGTGCAGTGAGATGAGAGCTGAAAAGGGTCATTTCATTGTGTACAGTATTGACAAGAAACGTTTCATGATTCCACTGAAGTTTCTCAGCAGTGAAATTTTCAAAGAACTCTTCAGAATGTCTG
>CM069603.1:51853561-51863561 GCA_035771175.1 Paratinospora sagittata | reverse complement strand
TGCCTTTGTCGGCTAATAAAAGTTTAGTAGGATGCAAGTGGGTGTTCAAACTCAAGAAAAATCCCAATGGTAGCATTTCTAGTTACAAAGCTCATCTAGTTGCTAAAGGATATCTCCAACAAGCTAGATTTGACTTCATTGAGACCTTCAGGCCCACAGTTAAACCTACTTCAATTCGAGTTGTTTTGACTATTGCTTTGGCATTTGGTTGGGATGTTAGACAAATTGATGTCAACAATGCGTTTCTTAACGGTGATTTGCAAAAGGAAGTGTATATGATTCAAACTCCTGGTTTTGAACATGATGATGGTGGTCACAAGCTGGTTTGCAAACTTCAAAAGGCTTTGTATGGTTTAAAACAAGCTCCTAGAGCTTGGTTTGAGAAATTGAAGTGTCTTACTCTCTATGGGATTTCATTCTTCTTAAACAGATCAGTCCTTGTTTTTAAAGGGGGTTCTTCAATTGTGTATCTTCTTATTTATGTAGATGACGTAATTGTCACATGAAGCAATAAGGTTGAAGTGCAACAGGTCATAGATCATTTTCACAACTTGGTTGCTTTGAAAGATTTGGGTGTTTTGCAATATCTTTTGGGTATTGAGGTTAAGTCTGATTTTAATGGCTTGCTCCTAACTCAAAAGAACTATATTACAGATCTTTTGGATAAGGTTAAGATGTCCAATGCCGAATCATTACCTACTCCTATGGTAAGTGATCTTCAACTCTCTTCTTTCAAGGGTGATCCCATAAAAAATATCCATGAGTATAGGAGTGTGGCAGGGACACTTCAATATATCACCATAACAAGGCCCGAGATTGCGTTTGTAGTAAATAAGGTATGCCAATTTATGCAAACTCCCTTGGATACTCATTGGAAAGTCGTAAGACATATTTTACGTTATCTAAATGGTACACTAGATCATGGTCTTCACTTGAAGAAGTCTTCCCATCTTGCCTTAATCGGGTACTCTGATGCAAACTGGGGAAGTAACCCAATTGATCGTAGATCTATATCTGCTTTTTGTGTCTTCCTAGGTGTGAATTTAGTATCTTGGTATTCGAAAAAGCAACACTCAGTCTCTCGGTCAAGCACAAAGGCTGAGTACCGTAGTCTTGTTAATGCAACCTCCGAAATTCTATGGCTGCAATACTCTTTGAACTGAAAATTTCTTCTCCTAGGCCGCCGCTCATATGGTGTGATAACCAAAGTACAGTGGCTTTATCTGCCAATCCGGTGTTGCATACACGTACCAAGCATATGGAGCTTGATTTATACTTTGTTAGAAAAAGAGTTGCTGCAAAAGAGTTGTTTGTTCAACATGTTCCTGCTATTGATCAGGTTGTCGATATTCTAACCAAGCCTTTGTCTTCTCCTTTCTTTGATAGGTTAAAATGCAAATTAACAGTTGTTGCACCTACTGTTAATTTGAGGGGGAGAGTTAGTGATATGGTTAGTTAATCATTGCGGTTGGTTAATTACTCTGTTGTATAGTTTGTTATTACAGTTGTCCGTTGTAAGTCGGTTTAAGGTTGTTATCAGTTGTCTATATAAAGACAACATTGTACACATTCTTAGTTATGAAAAGAGATCATTCTTGTTTTCTAACTCAACTCAACTACCTCTCGGCTCAAGTATTGGGTTTTACTTCAAAAAGCCTTATTCTTTTTCATATCTAATATGAGACTATTATTTTAATTCACACAATCCCAACAGCCTAGACCTCTCAACAATTTTATCATTTCAATTAAATCCTCAACATCATAATTTTCTTTTTAGGTCAGTGGGTATTGGAAATTTACATCCCCTAATCCCACTGAAGCACGATTATAAAAATACTTAAAGACGTTGTTGGCCAACAAATGATGGGAGGTGTTTTGAACTCGAGACCTTCAAGGTAGATGTGTTTGCACCAACCACTGAACTAACCCCCTGTTGGTTATCCACAACATCATAATAAGAACTAGGAAAATGCAACTTCGATGCTCATAAATCTTCCAAGAAGTCAGGTGGCAGAAACCCACAATTTCAATTATAAGAATTAAAAATAAAATAAAAAAGGGAAAGAAAGAAAAGAGAAATCGAATTCTAATGTTTAAATAGAAACCTTGCAAAGAAAAAAAAGAATAAAAGAAAAAGAAAAAGGATAATGTTTGAATAGAAAGTTGGCTGTTTTAAGTGATTGACCAAGATGTTGCTAGATCACCAAGCACAATTTCCATAAAAAAACAAAAATAATAACAATTTGAGAAAAAAAAAAAAAAAACAACAACATCAATAATAATGTAGACTGATGGTCTATGAAAGTTATCTTCATGAACCGATACCCGCCGAACATTCCACCTCCTAATGTAACTCTTGCAATCAAATTATCGCACAGTTTGCCTCCATTGCAACCCAACACAAAGACATCAACAATTAATACAATGGTTTCCTTGGAGACTATATAAATAATCAAACTAATCCAATTTCTTTCCATTCCAAATCATCAATACATAAGATTTTCCTTCTTTCTCGCAATCCTTCCTTAGACCCACAAAATTAGAAGTCATGATGATCAACCCCAATAGGCTCATCTCAATGGCTAGGAAATGGCAGAAATTAGCTGCAACCGGGACGAGAAGAATCTCAATGGCGAGAAATGTGATGATAGAAGATTCGTGATTCCATTGGCGTATCTCTCAAACAGCATTTTCAGGAAGCTTTTGGAAATAGCTGAAGGGGAATTTGGGCTGCCGGGCAATGGACCCATCACATTGCCCTGTGAAGCAATCTTCATGGAGTATGCCATTTCTTTGGTTGAAAAACAAGTTTCTAAAGATCTAGAAAAGGCCCTGTTGATGTTCTTGTCAAATAATCGTTCTTGTAATCCTTATGGACACTATAAGAATCGTATACATTTAGTCGAATTAATAATCAATTTGTACATAAATCCATTTAGTTCTTTGTTTTTTTTTCTGATTCAAATGCATTTCGATCTGTTTGTTTGTTATTTATTTTTTCAATTCTTTGCTTTTGATTAATGAAATTGAATTTCTGTAATCTCGGGTAAATCGAGGAAAATATTGGTCCCTTTGATCTCATCTCAAATGTCAGGAACTTGATTTGAACTTGAATGTAACTATATATGTTAAGGGGACAACGAACTGCGTAAAGTCACCGCAAGCTGATGAATGCTTTCCCACGAGGGGCATAGGGGCAGTGATCACTGACCAGCAGTGTTAATGTAATCAAACTGGCTTATTACATACCTACTATACTTTATTGCGTGTGCATGTTCAAGTGTTGTACAAATAAATCGTCAGTTCAGACGCATGACCCGCAGGGCGAGTGGATTTGTGCAGAATGAAGATGGTAGTTAAGGGGCTAGATGGCCCACGGTCCTATGGTCGCACCTAGATAAGATGATTTTACACCCAAGGGAATGCTAATCTAAAATTTACAAAAAATAAAAAATAATAAAAAATCGAGATTTTATTCACTCATGTTTTTACTAGTATTTTTAAACCCACCAATTGTTCAATCCATCAACAATGAAATTAATTCCTACTAAATAATATATGACATTGATTGATAGAAATAATGTAGTTTTAATATCTATCAATTCATTTTTTAAGATACTTTACTTTAGTGTAAGATTCATTTAAGATTTATTTAATCTATATTTTTATATATAGAAATCAATTTCATGTCACGAACAGAATATTAATATTTAAAAGTGACATCACTTAAGGAACTATGCTATTATGGTTATTGGATCAGATATTACGTGCATTAAAATGTATAACACAAACATATATAGTGTAGTTGTATGAATAGTTGCACTTCTTTTTAGTTTTAAAATAATACTGTGGTAATAATTAATGTTTATCTTTGTTTTTACCCTTCTTAATTCAGTTCTAGATAATAAACCAAACTCAACTGGTAAGATTTGTTCTTTCTCTGTTTTGACCCTTTGAAATCATGTTCTATACCACACATTTCAAATAACACGCATAAAACAGAATGGGTGAACAACTTGACCCACACCCACTTGAACAGATTTTGACCAAGAAAATTAATCTAAAGACCACCTACCTGATTGGAGCATTTTAACCATGGAGAATGCAAATTTCATATTCAATTGACGGCACTCAGGTGGGATTAATATGGATTAACTGGAGCTTACTAGACTGGTTGGGAACTTGTCCGATGATGGTCTAGAATCAATACCACATACCAGTTTCCTTTCCGATTAGTTCCATCAACAGTTGCTGGCCCAAACTGATCCCGACGTGACCCACCTCTACCTCTCAAACATTTCATGTGCCAATGCATCCTTTAAACCCCTCAAGCCCTAAAGCCATATTCCTTAATAGCCACATGAATTGGTTCATCTTTTATTTTCATGTATCATTGGCAAACCACTGAGCCTTAGAATTCGGATTAAGGGTCCCACAATAGTGCTAGGGAGATGCAAGTTCATTGCATTAAAGCCTTACTCGCCCAAGAATAGTATAGTATAGTAGAGCCTTACAACCTTAAAAAAAAAAAAAAAAAAAAAAAGAGACACTTGTTTAAATTAATTAAAGTGGGTCTCTTATTTCAGTCTATACATACCTAAACCTAACAAATTCTTCCAACATAGATTATAGAGAACAGACCATTACCGTACTTTGGCTTATGGAATGTACTATGTGAGTTTTTCATCTAATACAATTCACGTGCATTTTAGCATACCTAGAGATGAGAAAGAGTTCTAACTAACGAAGAACTTTATCCTATCCTAATGTGATCGCAAAGACAATCTTCTACAGGAGTAAGGCTTTATTATTTGTCCAAAAAAAAAAGGCATTAATTAGACTTCCATTTTTGCTTTTTATTTTAAACTAATCTCTTGTAAGAGATTGCCAACCAAACTTGATGAAAACAAAGCAGAATGCGGACCGGATGTGTCCTTCCACCTAATTCTTGCTTTGAATGTGTCAAACCGGTTCTAATCACTTCACCTCCCAAAACTAGTACATTTGAACTCACATAGAAAACTCTGTTCTGAATCATTAAACAGTGAAATGATCTATTTTAATTAACTTAACTACTAAAAAGTATATCTACAAATTCAATTAAATACACTGTCATGTCTATTGAACGTATACCGTATACATGTGGTGCATCCCAGTGTATTATTATTAATGTATAACACGTGATTGACAAAATAATGTATACAAAGAAAAGAAGCAAATAAAGCAGTAGTACTCTGAAAATAGTACTCCTCTCCGAGTACATTTTTCATGAATGAAATTGAAGTTGGGAAACAGGAAGAAATAATGCAAGGTTGGAGTCGGTCATTTTGGGTTGGAAGGGTTAGAACTTAAAACATGAACCCTCACCAAAATCCAGACAATACCACCACATACCAAATCCCTCGCCTTTCACTTTCTTCAAAGAAACACATGGTTTGATGCCCATTTAGCCCAACACAAGCAAACCACGTTTTAATGGCTTGTCTCCCTTTTCACTCCTATATATAACCATCCTCCTTCTCCCTCACCCTTATCATCATCTTCATCATCAAACTTAATCAAAACCCAAAACCCATCCTATCCTTCTTTTAACACAGTTAACTCTTGTAGTTTTGAAGAAAACACAAGATGATCAAATCAAAGAGGCTGGTGGAAATGACCAAGAAATGGCAAAAGAGGGCTTCAAATAAGCCTATCTCAAGAGGAAATTACCAGCAAGATTCCAAGGCATTAGTAGCCGATAAGGGTCATTTTGTAGTGTATAGCGCGGATAAGAGGCGTTATGTGGTTCCATTGGAATATCTAAGCAGCAATGTATTCAGAGAGCTATTTCGAATGTCTGAAGAGGAATATGGATTGCCGAGGAATGGGCCTATAACGCTGCCCTGTGATGCAATGTTCATGGAGTATGCTCTCTTGTTTGTACGAGGAAAAGTTTCCAAAGAGCTGCAGAAATCTTTGCTAGACTCCATTGACACGGCTCGAAGATCAAGATTTTCATTTTCTCAGGAGATTTACAATCAACAAGTACTACATTGCTTCTGAAGAAATAATGATACAAATTTGTAGCCAAGAGCGCTACAATGTTAGCTCATTCATACATATTAATTCAAAGCAATCAGCTAATTTTTATTTTATTTTTTTCCTTTTTTGCACATGTATTCTTTGATGATAAAATAATTTTTTTTTGGTACAACCTCATAATCATTCTAAAGAACAGCAGAGGTAAAGTACTAGACACCCTTGGGGGCATAAAAACCAAGATAAGCACATAAACCACTATAAACAAGCGTTGTACGCCCATATATAAGACCATGAAAAATGGCAACCAACCATGATTGTCTTTTATTTTAATTAAGTATTTAACTCTAATAAAATTTTACTGGCAGAATTGATAATATAAATACTAATTAAGAAGTAATTAGTAGCGTAAAAAAAAAATGATGCCAAAATCAAGTATCTTAGTATATATAATTTAAATAAATTTGCAGCAGAAACAATATTATAATTTAATTAAAATAATATTTGTGGTCAAATTAGAAAGTTCAAAGGTTATCCGGATATTTGATATAACCTTACATAAAGAGATTTGAAGTGCAAACACGCATGAGAAACACAATTTTAACGCTAAGAGAGTTGTTCAATTATCTCGTTTCAAGCACAGAATTGGTTAACAACATCTGGGGCTACAGTATCAAAGTGAATGGCTTTCTAAATCATTTTATCAAAAGTAAAAGAAACATGGCAACACGAAGAAGATCACGAGGAAACATTGGGTACTAGCATGTTGTAGATAAAGATAGTCTTGCTAGCGTTTGCAAACTAGTGGCTAAAATAAAATTGCTTATCTGGATTGCACCAACTCGCCCAAAAGTACCAGTACAGGACTACTGTGCCGTATGCCTTTTCCCACGAAACGATTTACTTGAATCGAACTGAATAGGGAGGGACCAATTGAGTCAACGATAAGCATTTAATTGTTGACTAAATTCCCAACGTGGCAGCTTCCTAAGCTTCTCTATTAATGACATGTCTGTAAGGTTGGCACGAAATTAAATTAGCTCGGCTACAAGGAACAACGCCACCCACCCCGTGTTTCAACTTTATTATGTATGGTTGAAATTAATATTTATTATGTAAGCGGAAAATGATTACTTGTCAAGTGGACTAAATTTCTAATAGTGAAGAGAGATATGATAAATAAATGTGATAAATAAGTAAATACTCAAAGATGTTTAAACACAAGACTTAAAAGAATAATATAGCTTTAATATCATATTAAGAACTATTTCACCTAAAAGTTATAGGTAATAAGTAAAAGTCTAACTAGGTATATGATCAAGCGATATTAGACATGAATAATTTTATAACGGGTCCAACGATATTCGAGGCCTTGAACTCAAAGTGATTCAAGTACAATTTTGATTACAAATCGATAAGTAAATCATAATTTTTACATGTTTTAAGTTAATTTTAATGTTACATTGTTAGATTTGAATATTTTTTTGCAAAAAAAATGGGTGAAAATGGTCGAATGAGGTGGGGGAAATGGGTTCCAAAAACCCATTTCACGTGTCAGAATCACAAACGTCCGACCTATTAGGGTCGAACATATAGAGGTGTGTCCGACCTAATAGGGTCGGACAATGTATTTTTTATTTTTTTTTTTTTTGTTCGGCCTGTTAAGGTCTGACAGATTTTATTACGTTTGTCCATGCAGGGTCGAATACATTCAATTCGATGGCCATTTTTTAAAGATTTGAAAATGTATGCTTTTAATTTAAAAAATACAAGAAAATGATAAAATTAGAGATTGAGATGAGTTAGAGATTTAAGGTAAAGAGTGGGTAGATAAAGAGAGAGGTGAGAAGGTTTAAGGAGTTTAATATTTGTTCGTTTTTGTAATTTTACATGAGGCTTTTTTTATCATTTTAATTTTTAGATGAGGTGAATAAAGAGATAGAAAATAATAGATGAAAATAGCTTGACCCTTTTAAAACTAATTAAGATTGAGCATCAATTATTTATACGGGCCATTGAGATTAAAGATAGAAGCACAGATATAGAACATCTTATGTGGGTTGGGCTTAAGAAACTCATTGCATGGGGTTAATTTAAAATTTTCTACCTCAATTTCTTTGAATTGGACTGGTGTTTAGTTATAGAAACCCAACCGGCCCACTACTGCTTTTGGCCTTTGGGAATAGTTAATTTCAAGAAAGAAGAGATTTGTGGCAGGAGGTTTATGGATTGTATCATATTTCCTACAGCTATTATGGACGAGATTCTTCTTCTTCTTCTTCTTTTCTTCTTCTTCTACTACTGTTTTTTTGTCCCTTTATTTGGTCGTGGCTCCTTCAATGTCAAAATGAAAATGGCGAATGTGCTTATGTGAACAATTAGCACAACCCTTCACTTTAGAGATATATATTAGCATCCTCCCTAGGTTCTTTAGTACGCTCTGTATGCTACATATGAAGTTTAATGTCAAGATTATTCCTATAGACGTAGCTGTTCCTAAGTTTCATTGAACTATATTTTATTTATTTATTATTTATTATCGAGATTTTTTTTTTTTTTTTTTTTTTTGCAAAGATTATCAAGATATTTACACAAGGTAAAATATCAATTAGTTATGTTCCCACGTATTACGTATATATAATGTTGGAGTGAGATTTAAACCATCATGTCACCATTTCATCAACTTTGTGGACGAGATATTAAGATTTTTCTTAAAGGCCTTATACCATTAATTAAAGGAGAGACCAACACTTCTATGACATGCAATGTAACATTATTATTTTGAGAAAAATGTTAAAATGACATTTCTAATTTACATTGATAGAAACATTTCTGTCATACATATATAAATCATACGCATAGACATAACTCAAAGTAATTTCATGGTGGCACCTAACTTCTCCAAAGCGTTTTTATTCAAGCTAAAATAGAATATGTCTAATTTGTGCTGAAGTCAAATAAAAAATGTCTTTGTTGATTAAGAGTCTAATGAATTGAAATAGAAAATGTGATAATTTAAGTAAGTTTCTAATTATAATAGATATCTAATTTTAGTGTTTTAATTATATTAAAAATCTAATTATTTGTCATATATATAAAATGAGTGATTCAAATTGACTAGTGATTGAGCGACATATTGAGAGGGCTGAGAGATTATGAGTAATTGATTTTGTAACAAATAGTAAGTATCAAAGAATGAACTTCTTGATTTATAATACATCTTCTCATTATAATGCATTGATTTCTAGGCACCGATTGACCGAATCAACGTAAATTAATTGTGTAATTGCTTAGTTTAGTTAAATATTTTGCTGCATACGGAATTGATAAATATTTTGCTGCATACGGAATTGATGAATTGGGGTCAAATACACCCAATAATATCTAAACCTTTCAAATCATACAATCTATCTAATAATCGTGATGTTATATAATCCTAACTCCTTTTTTTTTTGTTTCCTGCTTTAAGATGACTAATTGTAGAACATTTGTCTAGACAAAATATCATCCCTTACTTTTGTTATGTAAAATTTTTGACCCTTCCACGTGCATCGTACTCTAACGATGGACCACACACATGTAAAAGGATGAAAATGTGAACCCTACTAATCAAAGGTACTGTATTATTATAGGTGATAAAGAATTCCATGTCATAGGCCTTGGCCCTCTTCCATGAAATTTATGAGTAATTTGAATTCCAAGAAGCTTCCACTCGAGGGAACAACTAACAAATTAAATGAAGCCAGCTAGCTTTTTCTTCTGTAATGGCTAGCTATTGCTACTTTGAGGAATAAGAGGACATGCACCGAGTGCGCAGCGATTTGTTGTTTTCCTTCTTTGGTCCCAATAAAACAGAAAATATGTCATTCAAAATTCCATTCAGCGAATGGAAAGAGGCCAAGCTACATCCTTGCCTCCCACTTTCGTTTCCACTTAAAGGTTTCAAGGTTTCAAAGCACAATAATTCGCCCTACATCAA